>JAZHYW010058026.1:0-246002 GCA_037355805.1 Ixodes ricinus
CACTGGCACGGCCTCTCGATCCCCCTGCTGGTGCGGCCTGCCGGATATTTTCCGGAAAACAAAAGAGCGCGCGCGTGAGAGGAGAACTTCTCCCATCTGCCGTGGAGGAGGCGCACATCGGGATGGTCTTGTGAGCTGAAAGCAGTACTCTGTTTCACCTATGTTGTACCGCAGCACAAGGCTAGAAGCGCGAGCTACAGCGTTGGGACCCACTCTTAACGCACGAGAGCTTGTGCCGCCGAGATGTGCCCTATAGAGCAAGGAGCTCGCGCTTGTAGCCTTTCCTGCGGCACATCATAAGGTGAAAAAGAGTATAGAAAAGGCGCCCAACGCGCTCTGCTCCGCGACCCAGAGAAAATATCTGCCCGTCATTGGCTTCGCCGATACCGAGGCGCTGTCGCGGTTGCAAAAGGCCGCAAAAATCGCTTGTCCCCCACCTTTGCACCGCTTTGCGTGGAGAAAATATCGCAGTTTTACCCTGTGCTCGCATGTGTGGTTTGTGTTTTCGATTGTTTTTTTGCTCGTTTCTATAGTTTCATGGCAATAACCACTGACGGATGAGAAAAAGAGACGTGGACAGCCGCCTTTTGTCTGTCTCTGCACAGTTTTAAAGCGTGCAGATGGGTTACGGAGCACGCGATGCCTAAAAACTGTTGCGTGCCGCGTTGTAAATCAAATGCTGCGAGAGATCCGGAACTCTCGCTATGACGAGCTTCCGTCTAGAGAGAAATTTTGGGATGCTCTGGTTGAAGAACATTTCACGAGAAGGCAGCGAGAAGGGCAGCCAGTGGCAACCAAGCTCCAGTGAGCGTCGTGTGCTCCTTCATTTTAAAGGCCGACGCACACTTCGCGCTTTCCACTTTTGCCCGTCACCTCCTTTCCTATATTCTCTTCACGTTTTACCTTGTTCTCAACCTGCTCCCCTCGCAGCTTAGGAGAGGGGAGCGCTATGTGGATTATCTTCCCTGCAGAAAGTCGAGGTTGAACATGCAGGCTCTTTAAGGCGGAGGACCGCAAGGTAGGAATGAAGCGGAAGTTGCTGCGACCGACAGCGGTGCCGACTCAATTCCTATTGTATCGTTGTACATGCAACCAGCAGGTTCAAAGAAGCGCAGAACGCTGGTTCGTGTGCCACCTAACGCGTCCACGTCGCATACGAGCGGTAGAAGCCAACAACGCAAAAATGCAGTCCCCTGCTGAAAGAAGACCAGCTGTTGATGAGTGCGTGGCTATTGAACCTTGCCTGCAAAAAGAGTTTGAAGCGGAAGAATGTCAGACGTCATTCAATTTGACCGCTAGGTTTCATGGAAGATGCCAAGAAAAACGCGCACCGCCTTCAAATGCAAGCCAAACGACTGAACGAGCGAATTGAAAACTGCGACAAACCACCGACGAATTTCAAGGCTGATTGAAGCAAGGAAGGTTAATGTGTAGAACCTGCCCAACCTTTGCAGGTGGCGCGTCCTGAATGCAAGCTGTAACTTCAGCGAAATGAATCTCGTGACGGAGAAACTCAGTTCGTGTTTAGCCTTGACCACAGAGGACTCAGCTATCCACGACCTGAAGCTGTCTGGCCGTGCAAGCTCGTCTGCACCTTGGTCGAGAGGGCTCTACGGTCTGGCAGAGATTCGTCGTTCTGGACGAATTGGCAAGGTTCTCTCCGAGCGCTGAGCTTCCACACCTTATGGACTGCCCGCTGATGTGGTGTACTAACTGCAGAGACCGGTACCACAGCTACACCACAGCTAAGAACTCTGCGAGCTCTTTCTCGGGAAGCTCCTCAGACCTCTTCTGGCTAACTCGGCTGGTGACCTAAACAGCTCTCTAGAAAATATATTGAGACTTTCGCGGAGGCCTCTTTCCCGAAAAGGTATTCCGCTTGCGAACTATATGACTCCTTGATCTGTTCGTGAACAATGAAGTTTATATTGCAGAAGTTATGCACGAGGAATCCGTTTCTTATTGTCCCTCACAGAATAAAGGCACAGCTCGAGCGTGCTCGAGCATCGGTTAAAATCGGAAATTATACGGCCTAGCTATATCCAACTATAACTCATATATTACAGTGGTAATAGAAACGGGGACGGGAACAAGAAAACGACAATTCGCTCATACTGCCAGCTGAATGCGGCTCTAACGCGCACCCTGCAGCTGAGTGAGCTCCTCGCAGAAAGAATCATGTGCTTTTATTCGACACAGATTTGTCACATCATTCATGCAATCTGGCACTCGTTTCAAATGAGACTTGCCGCTTCACGAAAAACAATCTAAAACGCCACACCAGGCAGCGCCGGGCGGACTGCGCCTTCTCGCCTTTCGCCGATAACGAGCGCCACGGCTGGCGCTGCGGGTAAAGTAGTACTATCGCTCTCACCGGCGGCGCGAGGCATACGGCAGGCCGCTCCCAAGGGAGTCCTCATCAAGCGGCCGTGCCACTGGGTTTGCAGTTCCTCTCAGAAAATAAGTGGGAACCCGTTTTTAGCCTGCGTTCATCGCGGCAAATTTGGCTTTTCGGCCGGGGACTTTATTTATTTATTTATTTTATTTATTACATACTGCAGGCCTTTTGATAGGCCCTTGCAGGTGTGGGGGTACAAAGACTTGTAAACCATCATTACACATGGCTTTCATAATGTTTAGTAATTAACACTCTCAAAACTAACAATCAACGGGGAAAAAGTTTGTACAACATATGTTCAAAAAGGTTCACAACACAAGAACACAATGGCAATACCTAAAAAGGATGATCATCAAGTGCTTTATTAAACTTAGGGGCTATGAATATATTGTAAGGGAGGGGCGTTCCAATCTGATATGGTGCGTGGAAAATAGGAAAACTTAAAAATGTTGGTTCGAGCAAATATTGGTTGAAGAGAAAACTGATGGTGGTTCCTAGTGGCTCAGGAAGATAAGGAGGTTATATATAAACTTGAGTCGACGCACAGCTTGTTGTTATAAAGTAGATACAAGAACTTCAGTCTTGCAATTTTCCTACGCTGTTCCAGGGACGTGATATTGTTTGCCGCCATTAAGGAGGATGGGGAGTCAAGTCTCTTGTACATTCCATAAATAAAACGAACTGCTCTCCTTTGGACCATCTCAAGTTTTGATGCATCTTTTTTCGTGTTTGGATCCCAGATTATATTAGCATATTCTATTTTTGACCTTACCAAGGAGTTATAAGCTGGAGTTTAACGGAGGTTGGAGCATTTTTTAACTTGCGTCGTAGGAAACCTAATTTTCGAAAAGCCGAGGAACTGATGTTTTGGATATGCTTTGACCATCGTAGATCGCTTGTTAGGGTTAGTCCAAGATATTTGTATTCACTTACTTCGGTTACTTGCAACAGATTATTTCCACTTCAGATATGCGAATTTCAAAGGTTTAATTTTCCTCGTCATGCGTAAGTGAACAGTCTTCGCGGAATTCAGTTGCATTTCCCATTCGTTACACCAATCGTCTACTAGAGAAAGAGAACAATTAAGCGTTTTTTGGTCATCAACAGAGGATATGGTTTTAAACAAAACACAATCATCTACAAATAAGCGGATATTAACGTTAGTACTCACAGTTGATACAATATCATTTATATAGACCAGAAATAGCAGGGGGCCTATTACACTACCCTGGGAACACCAGAGGAAACATCGAGGGTACCGGAAAAATGGCCACCAACTTCAACAAACTGGTTTCGATTGAACAAATATGATCCTATCCAGTTAACTCTCTCTGACGGTAGCCCAAGACGCTCTAGTTTAAAAATAAGTTTACCATGAGGAACCTTATCGAATGCTTTGCAAAAATCTAAAAAAATAATATCGACCTGTCCAGACGTGTCTAGGGTAGCAGCAAAGTCATGGACTGTGGTAACTAGTTGCGTAATTGTGGAGTACCCCCTCCGGAAACCATGTTGAAAAGAAGTCAGCAAACTCCTCTTCCAAGAAATTTCGAATATAACTACTAACCATATGTTCCATAAGTTTGCATGAGTTGCTAGTGATAGAAATAGGACGATAATTGCTTACAACAGAATGATCATCCTTCTTATGAATTGGCACTACACGCGCTGTTCGCCAGTCATTCGGAAGCACACTTGAACGAAGAGAAACACGAGAAATGACTGTTAAAAAGCGAGAAATAGATTCGGCATATCTACGGAGGAAGGCGTTCGGTATCTTATCAGGCCCACTGCTCGATTTTGTATTCAGGTTTAATCAACATGACAAAGACACCACGAAAGGAGATAAAATCGGCGTTCAGTGTAGCTACAGCGGTGGCAACTGGAGTGTGCATATCTGTACATGAGAACACAGATTGAAAATATAGGTTAAATTCTTCTGCGATTTGTTTTTTGTCATTGATAATGATATTGTTAACTTTTAGCTGGTCGACCGGTTTAGCTTTTTCTGAAAAATAGTTCCAAAACTTTGCAGGATCATGTTTTATGAAGTTTAAAAGGGTGCACGAAAAATATTTATCTCTTGCTTCTTTGACTTGACTAGCCAGTTCCGCTTGTAGGGGATGTACAGCTCCCTTGTTGGAACTGTTCTTCTCATACCTTTTTATTTGGCGTGTAAGATGAAATATATTTCGGTTAATCCAAGGTTTTCTTCGTCCCGTGCATTTACGTCGACTAGGAATAAAGTTCTCTAAGCAATAGTTACATATAGAAACGAACGTGTCCCATAGCAAAATCACATCATCTTCAACGAAGTCGCTGAAACAGAAGTCGAGATAATCCCAAACACTCTCGTCATTAGACTTCGAAAAATCCTTTACCATAGTAATTACTTTTTTCTTTGGCGAAGGTCGGTTAAGATAGCAATCAAATAGTACAAGTTTGTGATCAGACTTGCTTTCCTCAAGTCTTACAGTATAATCAGCGAATGCACTACTAACAAATATAAGCTCAAGAATTGAGCGGCTCGAGCCCTGCTCACGTGTAAATTCTTAACAACCTGGGAAAGATCACATGCGAACATTATGTCAAAAATAATCTCGTCATCACATGGGCTGGATAATCGCAACCAGTCGACATGGGGGAGATTAAAGTCCCCAACCAGAAGAATCGATTCACCCTTGTATTTTTATTAAACAATCATAAAGTCGATTTAAATAATCTGGACTAGCTTAAGGAGGCCTATACACAGCACAAAGGAGAACTTTTCGACCCCAGATATCGAGACGTAAAATTAAACTTTCATGATTACTAATCTGTTCTAATGTTGTTACACAAATGGATGACTTGATTACGGCTGCAATTCCGCCACCACGAGAGGGGCGGTCCCGACGAAAATATTAATACCGGATTTATGAATCGGTATTAATATTTGCTACATATGTCTGATATCTGAAAAGCGAAACAGTAAAACATATGTATACTCTGTTTCACACTTAGCGTACGACTACAGTGTTCCAGTACGACGCTGTCAAAGCTACTGGCGCGAGCGTGAGGCTTGATCTCGTTGATCATTTGCACGCGTGCTGGCGCGAACGAAACCATAGACAAAGCCCCGCGCTCGCGCCAGTAGCTTTGACAGGGTTGCACACGAAGTATGCAAACGGAGTATAGCATATTACCTGACTGTTCGGAACTGCTCTTGCGACGAGGCCAGTCGCACGTTTTGCGGTACCGTAACACGAACCACGATACGAACTTTAATTGTGTCGCACGATGGCCATGCCGCTGATCACAAGGATTGCCATTATGCTCGAGCTGGTAATCTCGGTTTCACCATAGACCCCACAAAAAGAAAAAAATCTCTTGGAGACACAAAACATAAAAAATCCCGGACACCTTGTAATTCAGGGACGCTTCCATCACTAAAAACCGTCGTATTCCTAAGGTTGAGAAAATGTACCGGAGTTACCCTTTAACGGAAGTTACGCTAAGCTACAGTTACCACACTATAATTTTAGACAAGGCTTTGTGACTGTGAAGTCAAAGCTACCGGCACAGGTGCGCTTGAACATTTTACAGGCTGTGCACGCACACTCTTCAATTCTTCTAAAATAGCTGTATGCGAGTATAGTGTGATAACGGTTAAAGTGTGATGGCAGTTAAAAAGACACTAACACGCCCGCCCTCCCACCAAAAACATTTTTTTTGCTAGACGATTTAATATGGTGTCAGGAGACTATCCAATCAATTTTTTGCTCTAGAGTCACGTATATGTAATAAAGCCCCCCCCCCCCCCCAAGAATAAAAAAAGAAAGAAAAAAAAAGCTCTACTGTTTGAAACCGAAACCGAAACGCGAGCACGAAAGCTCATGGCCGGAAGTCACGTGGGTACACCCGACGGCGTCTTTTTTATCTCCGCTTCTCCGGCGTGTGAAGCAGACGACGAAGTTGCGTGCAGCGTCCATCGTGCGATTGTTTCGCAGTTATATTGCAGTGTACTAGAATACGGGGTAGTTGTGGGACCGGAGAGGCATCGCGTGAGGCGTGTGGTTAAAATCGCGATAGGTGTCGACACTGGCGCATCGGCGATAGGGTCAGCATGGTGGCGGTTCTGCGCGTGCACCGCGTGCACGGCGCGACGTGCGGACTGGAGCTACTTTCTGCTGCCCTGTCGACTGCAGCGCCGCGATTGTTGTCTACACGCGCAGCCTCACAAGTTCCCATTGTCGAGTCGCGCCGGTCCAAACACTACCCTTTATTCTAGTACACTGTACTTATTTATATCCCTTCCGAGAGATGCTTCTGCGTATGCAGGTCGATTGGCCGGTACCACGAACGACAGTTTCGAAGTGGCGGCCCCACGTCCGTAGCAATGTTGGTTTTCAGTGCGCCGCCATCGCGTCGTCTGGCCCGCGGTATGTCGCCAAATTGAGAATCACGTTTACATGTACTTCCTGTAATCTGGGAAACATTTTTTTCGATCAACGTATTTGCAGTTTCTTGGAGGCCACACAAATGGGGGTCATATTCTTTTTTTTTTTAAATTTGTAATATGGAATGTGTGCCTTAGATGACCCACGACTTTGAATATACTGTAAACGACTTATTTTCCGCGGGCTCAATATTTCGTGATTTAGGTCAAAGCTAAAATTTTAGAATAATTCGCAGGTTCTAATTTTCGCGACGCGGGGGAATCTGAATAGAGATTCCAATGTGTTTACATTCTACCGGAATTGTTCGCGGGACCTATTTTTCGCGAACTGTAGAGCGATTTCGCGAAATTCGCGAAATATAGGTCCTCGCGAAAATTAAGTCGTTTACAGTATTTGGTAGACATAGTTTGAAGGACGCCACGTGACGATGGAAAAGAGTGTGAGCGCGAATGAAACCGGTCAATTCTCGACCGGCTGTTTTCGGGCGCGCGTAAAGAAAACGAATTTCGAGCCGCAAATTATGTTCTGATTAGTTTGGCCCTTAAAGGTCATGTTGAAATAAAAACCTCGGTGAGCATAAAATCCTGTCAGTGTCTCTTTAAAGGTGACTTGACTGAGGTTAAGGGTGCCCGTGTGAGACTGGTATAATAAGCTCCAGTCCACTCAGCGTCAAACTGAAAAGGTCGTGCGCATAAAAAAAAGCAACTACCACTGCCATTTTGCTTTTTAAATAGCCTCGCATCCTTTCAAATACCGCCTTCGCCGACCCTTAACCTTTTCCCGAACGGTCGCGCGCGGGGTTGCGGTTTTTCCCGACAGTATACTACGTATTGCCTGTTTTTTGTATGTTTGTTTTTTGTTGTTTATTTCATTTTCGCTCGCGCCCTCGTTCGCCATGCGTGGGAAGGGAATTGTTTTTCGGAACAACGGCGAAGCCTTCATTGCACTACTACAGGTGGCGTGCCCTGTTCACCCATAAGCTGACAGTGCTGCGGAAGCTACGCGCGCGTTTGGACCAATCGTACGTCTGTTGTTCGTCACGTGATCACGCTGCCCGCCCCCCGTATACCTACGCACAGAGAGTGAGGTCAGGTGACGGAGGGGAGG
The DNA here is from genome assembly GCA_037355805.1 of Ixodes ricinus. Lineage (NCBI taxonomy): Eukaryota > Metazoa > Arthropoda > Arachnida > Ixodida > Ixodidae > Ixodes > Ixodes ricinus. Next base: position 7,942 of record JAZHYW010058026.1, read on the forward strand.
CGGCAGATTGGTCCGGCAAGCGCACAGCTCCCACCGCACTGTCAGCTTAGAAGCGATCGGAATCCAGCCGCTGACGTTTAGTTTATTCTTTTATTTTCCTTCGCCATTTGCGTCGAAGCAAATGGGCGCCACCGCCGAAAGTTGCATTGGCGAAACGGAGGTAAACCCCAATTGTTTGCTGCGCGTTCATTTTCGGCGAAAGGGTTAGGGCTTTCGTCGAACGAGAGAGCGCTTCAACTTACGAAACTTTTATCGCCCGGGTGTGTGTGTAGGTGCATAATGGGCCGGGCCAAATGTATGCGAAACAAACGTGAATCGGCGATGACAGCTTCTGTTCAGGAACGGTTTTAGTAAACAGTATAGGGTGTTTACTTCAGCAAACGACTTTGAGGCTCGGGAGGTAGCAAAAGTGGCGGAGTGTTCATGCGCACGGGCTTTTAGAGGGGCGGAGGCAACTAATTGATTACGGTCACGCGGACTGCGTGATGTAAAAATACTAAACCCCGCTTCAGCTAGGGCAATTCCTCCCAGTAACTCCATTTAGGATCTGTAAGAAAAGCTAGGAAACAACTGGCCAGCAACGATGAAATTGCTGGGAAAGTTGCATTGTCTGAAGCGGATGTCTTAGATAAACACACACAGACACAGACACACACACAGACACGCCCGCACACACGTACTTGCGCGCACACAGAGACACCCACGAATGAACACGCACACGCACACAAAAGAACAAACAGGCGTATCAGTGGACGTACTTCACCATCAGCCTTTTGACATGCGATATTTGTTGTTTTTTTCTCTCCGGCGTCAAGATGGGCGACACCAGCCAATCAGATGGTTCGATTGGCAGCGCGTGCTGAAATCCATAAATGTTCATATCAGAAACGAGGAAAACAAGGCCATATATATATATTTACTTAGTATATGTAATATGACTATATATGACGTTTCTTGCACAATTCTTGATCTGACCATATATGACATTTCGCTACGGGTTGATTCCGCGGTTCAAGCTGACGGACCGCGATGAGGTACTCTGGCACCATTTACACACGCACACGAAGACATTGTCCTCGCTCAGTATTGTGCTGTCCGAGAGGCAATACCAAACGACATGGGCTGCGTTTACACGGGTGCGACAGAGCACATTAATCTTGAGAGCAAACCATCCACGCGTGCCCGGTCCCTCAGCTGCTTCTTCAACTTCTACCCATCCACAATCCCCATATGTCCATCCGATGCGATACAATCGCATCCACGCATCCGCGGCACTATTCGCTAAGGCATCGTTCGACGAAAACGACGTTCGCTAAAAGGACAGCATCTCAAGGGCTGGACGTTGTTCACGTTGATGAGCTCGGCTTGAAAGCAACGAACACCCTTCTCAAAACCACATTTAACAACATTGGCGGTCACCATTTCTTGGCCACGAAGGCTGTGGTCGGGCCCAAGTCCTCCCCGACCGCTGACGCTGCTCTTGCCCCGGCGCAGCCCTTGAACGAACTCTGAGCATAAGTGCACAGAGTTCGTGCTCAAACATTGGTAGACTCGGGTGATTGGTGCTGTAGCTACACGAGATGGCGCCCACTTTTGAAGAGGGTATATTTGAGTGCTGGTTCGGTGCGCTTCGCGCTTGTGTTCGTCAGTCGATTGACGAAGTCACACCTTAGGGATGTCACGAGCCTGCCGGGGTTCGTGTTCGAGCAGGTTCGACTTTTCGGGAACTTTTAACGCAAAGTTTGACAAAAGAAAGTTTGACCGGAGTTCGAATTTTGCGGCATGCGCGGTTATTTGAAAACGAGTTAACGACACCTGGTGGAGAAAAAAAAAAAAAGCGGGTCCTTGGGTTTAGTGTATTGTCGAATCGTTTCACAATTATAAAATTAAAAAAAATAAAAGAAAAAACTGTAGAAACCACAGGGATGATTATCAATGAATGCGATTACCAGAAAAAAACGTTGAGCTCTGATTGGCTCTGATTGAAGAAGGCTAGTGGGTAGACCTCAATGCGAGCTGCCTTGGCATCTACCCACTATCCTTCTTCAATCAGAGCCAATCAGAGCTTGGCGTCTCTCTGACGTCACCGGAAGTCCTGCACCAGAAGCAGGCGAACTCGTGTTCCGCCAACCAGGGCACTTGTGCACATTAGTGCTTCTGAGCGTTATCTTGGCGTAAACAATTATGGCGTAAAAAAACAATGAAATGAGTGCAAAGAATTGTTTTGTTATCAAAGGTGCCTTTATCTAGATGCTGCATTCATCATATTTAAATTTTATAAGCGCGAGTTTTGCAAAAAAATAAAAATAAATAAATAAAGCATAAAAATACCGTTGATTTTTTTTTCATATTCAGGAAAAAGAAAACCGTAAAAACTGCCTGGTCTCTACCGTTTTCACAGATGGCACCACACGCGCTAGGATCAGTTGAAACCAATATAAAATATTCAAGTAAAAAAAACTTTTACTATTTTTGCTTTATGTTTTGCCCTTTGACAGTAGCAGCATCTACCAGACGGTTTTTAGCGTTTTCTTTTTTTTATTTCTGTGCATAGACAAAACTAGGGATTTCTTAGGCTCATTTTTCCCCTTCAAACCTACACTTATATAATATATTAGTACGACAAAAGCACCGCATAAATTCACATTCCAAAAAAAAAAATTAATTGCACTCAGTTTATTGATTTATTTATACGACTTTTTTGTGCACCCCAATAGCGCACGGATGCACCCTGCAGTTTTCTCGTTCCCTGGCACGTGCTGCATGACGACGAGCGCATGTGTACACCTCGAGAATACAGAGTGGCTGCGGCCCTACTAGGAGTTACCATTAGAGACGGACGCGTCGCGGTTTTTTTACCTTCTTCGACCGCTCCGCTCTTCGAAGAGTTGGAGCACAACTGCACGCTAGTGAAGTCAGTAATCTTGTTTGGCAAGCCCCGTCGTCGTGCATAGAATGCCTGTCGCGAATAAATTCCGGGGTGGGAGTCGGTGCGCCGTGGCGAATTTCAATATCGGAAGGTTGACGTCGTTAGGTGCTCACTCGAGGTATACGGAAACGGAAACTATAGACGAGGAACCTGTTGAGCGTGCAAATGCGTTTCGTCCGGGGCCTTGTCTCAGTAGAACGGCAACGAGCAAGTATGGCTCGAACGAGTATCGGACGAACGGTCCATCTTCTGAAACGTGTTCGTCGCACTGACACCCGCTTTAGCGCGGTTCTTTTAGCGACGATCACGAATAATTCCTACCTCTACCACTGCTTTTTATTTGAAGATATATTCCTCGGATATAGGATGCATCACGGGGAATATTGTCGAGAACCAAGCAACATACGGTGCGCCTTTAAATAAGTGTCTTTGCATTGCCCAGTATATAAAGCGGTGGAGCAGTCACCAGTGTCAAGATTCCTGTCTCCGCGTAATGATCTCAATACGTCTGTATTTGCTGTTTCTGTGTAGGTGGTGGTGGGACCTCTGGCCCTACGGTTGTCGCGTCGGGTCAAGGGAAAAAAGGGTGGGTGGGAGGGGGAGAAAGGAAAAAAGAGGGAGAGTTTACAAAAGTCCTTCGATGCAGGCAGATCAAATGAAGGAAAGGAGTGAGTTATAAACTGCTCTTCGTAGTGATGGGGGCCCTGCCGGGAGGGTCTACTTTTCAATGCACTGTGGCGCTGATGGGCATTCCGCGCTGCCTCAGAGTTGCTGCCAGGCGCGATGACAGTGGGTAGCCAGGCCAGGACAGTCCTGTAGCAAGGGCCGTCGCGTAGCCCACGCCCCGGAAAGGTAGCACGGGCATGTTCGGTCATTCTGATCTGGTCGATGTACGTATCGGTGGGCAGCAGTGACCGCCATGCCGGTGAGTATTTTATGAAGGGTGACAGTTTCCCACCTGGTGAGGCCTTTTGGGATTGGAGGAAACTTCTTCTTCTCGCAGCTGGCTGAAAAGTGCTTGGTTACGTTCCTTTCTACGTGCGGTGCGTACTTCACTGAGGTCGGGATCTTGTTCGTTTGTTGCTGCGTGGGGAAAGAATCCGTTGTGGCCAGAGCGCAGGGGGAGAACAACTTGGAGGGTGGCCTTCATTGTACCTTGTTTCCCGTGCAAGCCGATTGGCCCGCTCGTTGCCCTTTCTTCCGCGTGCCCCGTAACATAGCCAAGCCGAACGCTGATTTTATGCTCGGATGCGGAGCGGTCCAGTGTTGTACGGTGTCAAGGGGTCTCTATTTGCCTGAGCGCCGCTTGGCAGTCTGTGTGTACGGCCACAGTGGCAAAGGCGAAGCGTCAGGTTCTCGACTCCACATATTCGAGTGCGGCATCTATGGCTAGAAGCACGGCTCTCGTTGGGGTCAGGTGTGGGTTTATGCGCCGAGCGGCACTTACTTCCTCGTCCTTTGTGCAGAAAGCGATGCCTGTCGAATTAGGGCCTATAAAGATGTCTGGGAATTATGTGCGACTTCGAGGTCCACTATTGCATTTTGGGCATGGCATTGGGCTTGACTAGCCCGGCGATTGATGTCGTCATCTCCGACGTGCTTAGGAATGGGATCCACGCTGGCAGTGTCTGACGTCCATGCAGGGTGGGTCAGGGTCCGGTAGGAGTGGCGTTTGGGGACGGTATCCAATGCGTTCGAGAATTGCTCGGCCCGGCTTCGTGAGCGACAAGCGCTGATCTTGGCCAATCCGAACATCATGTGCCAAGTCGCTGGAAGTGTTGAGACGGACATCCCTGTAAAACTCTTCCATCGTAGTGTCCATCGGCAGGCCCATGGCCGCCTGTGCACCCCGTTGGTTGAGAGCCTCCAATTTGTCTGTTTGGGTTTTAGGTAGCGCCAGGGAGGGCATTGCACAAAGTATTCGCAACGTTACTAGCCTGCGGTTCAAAAACTTTGAGCGTGTTCACCGGGCTTCCCACGTTCGTCCTGCAGTGCGGGCGATGAGGTTGTGGAGAGCCGAGCATTTCTTCTTGATTGTTGGCATCCGTGACTAACCGCTGTTGATGGCATCGATGGGAAGGCCGAGAACGCTGATTGACTTTTTTCGTGGGAGTGGATGACCCTCGAGAAGGGCTAACTGGAGGAGCGGAGCCGCCTTTCTGTTTGTGCACGTTTGCCTCCGAGTACGATGTATGACGATTTCGTGCGAGATGGTGTAAGGCCCACAGGTATGAGGTATGCGTCAATGATGTCCAGGCCCTCTTGAATGGCATCTTGTTGCTGTCCGTTAGAGCCCTATTACGCTTTTTGTACATCAATGGTGGCCGTGATCGGAATCTTCCGTCGATTTCCTCGGGATCTGCTATGTCTTGGTGAACCGTGGCCAGGTTATCCTGAGCCGACAAATGTTAACTAAAGCCAGTTTTGCGTGGGCGCCAGCTGTTCGAGAAACCGTCGTAGCAGCATGGCCACCATGTGCTCGAAACACTTGGCTACGGTGGTGGTGGGGAGATGGGCCGCATGTTGTTCGGCGAATCAATCAGCTTTCCTGCTTAGGAAACGGCGTGATCGCCGAGGTTTTTCATTCGGGCGCTGCTTTTCCGGTTGCCCAGACATTGTTGTACAATGCCAGGAGTTCTTCAAGCCCCTTGTCCGGTAGGCTTTTTAGTACTGAATAAGTGATGCCGTCCGGCTCCAGTGCGCCTTTTTGTTGTCCCTTTCTAGTGCGAAATGCAACTTGAAAGGCATGAAGGTTCGTCGATTGGGCCTACGGGCACGCTGGGTGTGATTGAGGATAGTTTCTCCTCTGGGCTCGTTGATAGCATGTGTGCTTGTTAGAAAAACTGTAGGCCCAAAATTCCGCCAGGTCTTCGTGTGTGCAGCCAAGTTTAAGTGCAAGTGATGCAACAGCATTTCTGGCCGGTCGAGTGCCATCCATAGCGTTCAGCACGCGCCCGATATTTACTGGGTGAATCGTTGGAGAGAACGCTGCATAGAGATTTTGCCACTGTTTGCGCCGCAGTTGTTTTCTATATTTCCGCACTAGGGCGATTATTTGTGGTATTCGCCGCGCGCTCGTGGGGAAGTTTCATATCGTCGGTGCCTACACTGAGCTCGTAGCCTTGCTGCCTTCAATTTGAGGAAGTGATGGTCTGAGACTGGATCTTCAGGTCGGATTCGTAAGGCATCACAGGGACGCGGAGTAATCCCACATGTACCACATGCTGTAATTGCCTGCTTTTGAATGTTACGAGGACCGAAGCGTCCGTTGCCTCAAGCTTTCTGCTGGTGAAAATAGTTGCTTTTTTGTACACCATGAGCGATGCGAGTTCATTGTCAGTGAAGTCAACTGAAACTCGGATCACGCCGCGGATAGATTCTGTGGGGCAAGCAATGTAGGGCTGCACCGGCACTTTGCCTATTTTCGTGATCTGCAGGAGTTCTTGTGCCTCACTATTGGTTTTCACATTGATTGCAACGACAATTGTACGGTTTTGCTCGCGGAAGTCGGTACCATTAGAACGAATGCAGTCGCGCGTCATTGCCATTATTTTTTTTGTTGTTGGGAGGGTTGAGCATGAGCGTACCGACCCGGGGGGGGGGCAAGTGGGCAGGCTTGCCCCCCCCCCCCGCCCTTGAAACAGCCGCCACTGGGCAGGGCAAACACTAGCCGGCGGTGCCACAGGGATACCTGGGACACCGCCCCCGGCCCTGGGGGGGGGGGGTGAGTCTGGTTTGCCCCCCCCCCTTCTTCCACCCCCACTCAAAAACAAGTTGGTACGCCTTTGGGGTTGAGAGACGTGGAATTGGACAGATGGTTTGGAAATGACCGCAAATGGTGAAGGTTCACCTTTGAATGGTTCTGCTGCTCGCTTCCGTGTCTTGGTGTATGGAGCGGTGATCCAGGGCAATTTCCCGTCATCTTCGGGTGAGAGTTGCGCTACTGCCATGTCGTCATGCGTGGACTCTGCGTTAGGCCTAAGATCCGGTCCAGGCGTGGTATCGTTGGTTCCGCTGATTTGGGAACTCGCCCGTGGCGATCTACAATTCCTTTGATTCATCACCTTAAAAAAAAAAAAATCAGGTCATCGAGGTGTTTTGTTATGGTTTGGAGGCGAAGCCTTGACAGAAATTCGAAAGATAATCACGATAGCAATTAGAAAATTGCGATCTTGTTCGGAACGCTTTGTTGTCTTATTCTACTCTATGTGAGAACAGTATGCAGTGCTTGTTGCTTGTAAACTTGGATTTCATAATAAAAAAAAAAAGAAGAGATATCCTTAGGTTAAGGTCGCAGCATCCTATTTTTGGAGCGTTCACCAGCATCCTCAAGGAGTTCCCATGCGCCCTTCACCCGCGTTCGGGCCGCTAATACTTTGTATGAAAAAGACAGTCTGCAAACACTGTCTGAGGTGTGCTTCTTCCTTGTCGGACGGCTTCGTCCCATTTTTCGTGAAAACGCCATCTGCAGACGTGTTCAAAATATGCATATGTAAGAAGAAAAAAATGAAAGCCGTTTACAACTCCCTGTAACGCCGAATTGGAGCGCAGCTCTTGAGGAGGAAGAGGGAAGGTACTCAGGGGAGGGTATACACATCCTCCTCCTCCCTCTCCTCCTCCTCCCCTCATTCTTCAATCTCCTCCGGGGGGGTAGGGGTCACGTGACCTCCGGGAGGGGGTCACGTGACCTGGGGGCGTCATATGACCTCGGGGGTCACGTGACCAGGGGGTCACGTGACCTGGGGGACCACGTGACCTGGGTGTCACGTGGCCTGAGGGTCTTGTGACCTCGGGGGTCACGTGGCCTTGGGCCACATGACTTGGGGGTCACGTGACCTGGGGGCCACATGACTTGGGGGATCACGTGACCCCGGAGGGGTCACGTGACCTCGGAGGTCACGTGACCTCGGGGGTCACGTGACCTGGGGGTTACATGACCTGGGGCGGTTACGCCGACGGCGACGGCGACGCCGCTCAAGCCGGAAACGGGCGCCTAAAGGCCGGTTCAGACATTTGCGTTTGAGTGCGATTGACTGCGTTGCGGCGAGAACCGAAAGCGAGTCACCGGCACATTTGTGCTTCGTATAAAGCGTGGAATCCAATTCAAGGAATCTTCTTGGCACGCGATATAAGAAGCAGGGATGTCCCGGTGTCTCGCTGCCGCAACGCAGTCAAACGCAGTCAAACGCAACTGTGTGAACCGGGCTTTAGAGCTGCGCTCTTAAAAGACATACTTCGAACAGGTTTGAGACGTGTCCGAAGGTAATGCGGAGCGCAAGTTCGTCTGTTTCTTTTGTTGGGGTCGCGGTGACGTCAGAACGACACCGAGCTCTGATTGGCTCCGATGGAAGGATAGTGGGTAGGCCCCAAGGCAGCTTGCTTCGAGGTCGTTTGCGGCCTGAATATCCATCGAGACGGAAGATCCAACGAGTCGAAAGATCCAATTGGTCACGTGACAGGCGAGACGGAATATCCATCGAGACGAAATGTCTAATTGAGACGAAATGTCCAACGAGTCCGAATGTCCAACGAGACGGAAGATCCAGCCAGACCTGAATGTCCATCGCGTCTGAATATCCAACCAGGTCTGAATGTCCACCAAGGCTGAATATCCAATGTGTTATGTTAATTTAATTCCTGTAATTTAACGAGCATACAGCTCCCAAAATAATAATGATAATCCAAGACCTTTTTTTCACTGCACGTGTTTGTATCCTATGTGAAAGGGCTTGCTGGAATGCTCCAAATTATATTTAACAATGTAAAGATCACATAAGATACGTGAATCTCCGTGCCAGGACGGGCTGGGAAAAAGGTATTATTATTATTATTTTTTGTTGGACCACCAAGGAATAAAATGCGCTGCCTTGTGAAATTGTTTGTGCCGCAAATGCGGAAAGTTTTTTTTTTAATGTTTGTTCGCCCTCTGCGATAAAGCCTGGTACAGGCATTGCAGGCTCAAAATAAATACATAATAAAGATGAGAAATAACAAAAGCAACCAAAGTCGTTTAGTTACACATGTAGTGAATAAATGTGCTGCCATTTATTCACATCATTCATTCAAAAGAAGACAAATGAGTTGTCCTCTTTTGAAGACGTGGAGAAAGCTGCCGAAAGCGGAAACATTCTCCGTAACGTTTTTGTCTTAACAGTTGTTCTGCTGTGCACCAATCACTGATATTGCATGTGTTTACATTTTATTCTTGGACCCTAATTACTTCCATTGCCTTTTTTCCTTTTTGCCACAAAATTAATAATAAAGCAATAACCTACATAAAACATGCATCTAAAATAAATATATGTTTTTTTGCAGTTAAGGCTTCGCGAAGTTTTACGCCTTTTTTCTTCTTATTTTTCAGCAGTTCTAGATGTTTCGCAAAATTAGAAAGAGTAAACGTTCGATAAAGGATGAAAAAAAAATGACACATAAAATTGTTTGGTTCTGCTGAGTGCTGACACGTTACGACAGTGCGAGACTTTTCAATAACCGGGGCGGTCACGTTTAATGGAAAGCGCAACAACGGCGATACTTTACATCAGAGCAAGAACAGCCGTCGGATACTTTGGTTCCCAGTCCCCCAAATCGAATCTTCTTTCCCGCCATGTCGCGGGACATTAAAGGTTCTCGCCTCCTCCCCCTCTTGGGCGGTCAATCAATCATTTTAAAATCTATCGGAGTCACGGGGTGTCCACCATCCAATTGTCGACTGGGGGCCACCCAAGACGCTCATTAGTACGGATTAGTTTTGCAACGGACACGGGGTGACACACCCGTAACTTCGGCAGTACAAACGGCCGCAGTCTACTCGGCGCCACGCCAAGCCCATTCACGAAAACTAGTCTCACAACTTCGTAGTTTCGCTATCCTATACTCCACTCACCGCAAACTTGAGACTGCGGTGGAAGCTACGTCCTACGCCTCTCTTTCGCCACGTCATCACGCTCCTGCTCATATACCCACGCAGAGAGCGGGTCAGGTGATAAGAAGGAGGAGGCTGATTGGTCCGGCAGGCACGTAGCTCCCACTGCAGTCTCATCTGCCGTCTCAATCAAGCACCCACCCAAGGTGCCATGGCAAAGGCCGAAAAGGGTTGGTAAAAAAGGCACCGAAGAACAATGACACCCCAAGTCCTCCGATAACCCCAAAAAGCAGACCCATGGAGGGAGGAAGCTATGTACCCTCCGTGAAGCTCGTAAGCCGGCGAAGACCACACGCATCCCTCTCCAAAACGAATGATGGCCAGCGGTTCCTTCAAATAAGATGGTCTACATAAGAATAAACAAGCTAAATCCAAGCACAATTATTTATAAGACGTTAGGCAATTTCAAAATTGTGTCGATCTTAACAGCTAAATTTAACCAACCTGAATTCCCCTGAGCAACCAGCATTTTTTTAAAGAAATTTGAAGATCTACCAGTTCGAAATACGTAAACAATGCGAAACCCATTGCTCAAATCAGGTATCCACTTGGTTACGTGGCGGGCGAGACGAATATCCACTGAAATATAATGTCCACCTGAGACGGAATGTCCAACGAGTCTTAATAACCAACGAGACGGAAAATCCAACCAGGCCGGAATGTCCACCGTGACTGAACATCCATTGAGTCGGAATACCCAATTGAGATTGAATGTCCAACGAGACGAAAGATCCAACCAGGCCTGAATGTCCCACGTGTCTGAATATCCAACGAGCCTGAATATCCACTCAGTGGATCTTTGGTCTCGTTGGATCTTTTGACTCGTCGGGTATTCAGGCTCCGAATCCTTTGAGGTCTACCCACTATCCTCCAATCAGAGCCAATCAGAGCTCCTCGGCGTCTTGACGTCACCACCACCCCTGCAAAGAAGCAGGCAGACTAGCGCTCTGCATAATGTCATCGTTTTGCAGCGTACATCCTGTTTCTTCTTGTACGACGTCCGAGCAGTGTGACTCCGGCTTTACAGAATCCCGAATACCAGAAGGCGCTGGTTTCCCGTGTCTCGTGCGTCCTCTTTAACGCAAGGCAAACGCCGTTTGCAAGTGTATGCGTACTCTAAACAGGGAGCTGTCGGGAACAGGAGTGCTCGTTGGCCAAACCCCCTCTCTCAAAAGCGGACATTGTCGCCTGCCCTTGGCACTCCAATGCCGAGAAGACAGCCGCGCCGAGCAATTATCTCCGGCAACAAAGGACAGTTGCGTAAAAGTGTATTGTGTTCATGGTGGGCTGTTTGCCGCGGGACGCCTGCACGCGCTATAACTACCGAAAAAGGGGAATGTTAAGTATGCAGATTCATTTACATGACTTCTTTTGTTCTTGTTTTTGTTGTTTGTTAGTGTTGTTGTTGTTTGTTCCTTGTTTTGATGGGGAAGCACTGTGTTACGTGACCACGAAAAGGGGCTGTGTTTTGAGTGTTTTGGTGTCTGTTAGGTAAGTCCAGTAGGCGAGCTAGCTCTTTATGCGTGGTCTAAACTAATTCGTTTACGTAAAGAAAGCGTGCGCGATTTGCGCGAGATAAAAAAATAAAAGGAAATCAATATCGTAACCTTAATTGAATGTCTTTTTTTATTCTTTATCGGTTTTGGTCAGTGTGTTTGCAGAGGAGATGAGAAAATCACATCTGAATCCGCTTTTAGTATAAAAAAGTTGATAATGCGTAAAAAATATGACATTCTTTTTTTTTTTTTTGTAAATACACGAAACAGCATTTCTTAACTAGAGCCCTCGAAATTGATTTTCCCGATGGATAAATAAAACACTGCTCGTCGGCAGAACAAGTACGTTGCTTTTTTTTCCCCCGTATGCCATCTTATATAATTTATAGCGTGTTCACAAACAAGTGCGTCTATCGTCAGTTTGTAACACTTGAGAACAAAAACAAAGTTGGTAGCAAGATGTTCTTCAGAGAACGGCCAGTGGTTTCGTGTGCGTGTCTGTCGAGTGAGGCGATAACCTGTCAGCAATACCACATATTATACAGGCTTGATTCTGCTTTCGAAGACCGCGGTACAGAAAATGTGTTGAGCGCTAGCTACCACCCCGCAGAATGTGACGCCACGTGGCCTGGTCCCCTCACGGAACATCAATTTCCCCGCTTTGTTCAGCGGAGAAATTGAAATATCTTGAGGTCACATGAAGTTCTCACGTTGCTCGAGGTCACATGACGTGGTCACGTGACTAAGGGTCACATGAAGTGGTCACGGGACTTGAAGTGACATGACGTGGTTGAGTCTACATGGCGTTGTCGCGCGGCTTCCGATCACATGAAGAGGTCACGTGATTTGGAGTGACATGACGTCGTCACGACCCCTGAGGTTACATGAAGTGGTCACGAGACTCGTGGTCACGTGACGTCCATTTTCCGCTGGATTTAGCGGTAAATTTGACCTCGTGTCTTGAGGTCACATTACGTGTGATCACATAACTTGAGGTCGCAAGACGTGGCAAGGTGACCACCGTTCCTCCCCCAAATTTAGTGGGAAAAGTGACGTGACGGTACTTCATGACGGTCCTTTGTGGTGCTCCTTCATGATGGTTTTCTCCTGAAATACGGCCGATAAAACAGATTTCGCGTTAACACATGACACCGTAATGCAGATATTCTTATCTTCCCATGGAAAACATCTCTGTAAATATCGGCGTCCCTTCCACATACCCATGCATATGCAGTACGATACATGAAGTGTCTTTTTCAACCATATATGCTCGCCCTTCAAACACAATGGAAAATAATAATAAAAAAACTGCATCTCAATATTGCTCCTCAGCCAATGAGATTCCTACATTAGCCGATACGAATGCCAACGAACCAATCACGGAGCCTGAACATTATAAGACACGCCCCGTGTTTCTTAAGCTCTCAGGATTTGCAGTGAATGAATACAGAGTCATCAAGGACGTATGACTGCAGTATGGATGATACTTACACCTCACCGGTTTTCTATATATGCTATAATATATAACAAAAACAAAATACACTTTTTTTTTTTTTTTTACGAAGCGGAGGTGGAGTTTGGTTTTGTTCATTTGTTCAAGTTATTCTTTCGCCGAATGGGTACTAAAAAAAAAAAAAAAAAAGAAGAGCTTGTGCATTAAGTCAACAATCCAATTTCGGCACTCTGATTGGCGCGTCTTCGTGGATTTTACAACGACTGGTTTACAAAGGAATAGAGATGAGGGGAAAGGGGGGGGGGGCTTAGGTAAACACACCTCTGTGATTCCCGCGCTAGTCTTGAGCCGGTATACCAGAGGGCTGCTTACCCGATAGAGCGTAATCCATGGCAGTCGAACTGCTCATAGACATCGTGCACAAGTCACGGAGTTCTCCGCGGACATGATGACAGAATTTTATCCGCGGACACAACTCGTGCATATTTAAAGTATGTTTGATTCGTATATATTTGTTTTCTTCGAACACGGTTGTAGACAGTCTTTTGTATGATGTGTTTTCAGTGTCTGTTAAAACTCGCGAGCACGAATCACTGAGGCGTACTTTCCAAAGCCCCTCCCTTCTTCTCTCTCTCTCTCTCTCCCCCGTAATCCAGGTGATGTGGCGTCCCTGAAAATGCGTCAATTAGTGAGCCAAAAATTTGGTCTGTGGACTTACCATACACAAGCTTTTTTTTTCTAGTACGCTTCCCCGACTCGCTGGGTAACCTAATCCTTGCCGCTCTGGTCCGCATTTAACCGAGCGCTCGTTTCGTAAGCCTTTGATAGGAATTGTAAACAAGCTAAATTCTTTACAAAACGTAAGAAAAAAAGAAGAAAAAAGCATCGAGCCATTTTATGAGTCTTTTAACCACAAACAACGTATCCAATTTGGCGACGGGAATAGCGGACGTTCGATTTCGATGTTATTCAAAGTGGCCCTAACATAAATCGTGCATGATCGGGTGCTCAAGAGCAAACGCTTCGCTCGCTCACACGGACAAGAAAAAAAAAATCAGAAAGAAAACGACCGATGAAAATTGGGGCTACAGTCATGTTTCAACGTGATTCCTTCCGCGCCTCACAAAGTATTCAAAGCTCCAGTTTCATAGCTCGCTGTGCTGGAGATTTCGTAATGTTTTCCTGTCAGTTCCTCGGATAATAGATTTCTTTTTCAGTCCCATCTTTTTTACGTAAACTGTCCTCGTAAACATTGTCCGCGTGCAATTTAATTAATGTGCTGCGTAGGCGCGCGAGCATGTTTGTGTTCTTGACGGTGGTTCTCTTCAAGTATGTTTGCCAATGTGCGCATACTACAATATATATATACGCATATGTGCACGCTTGTGTATATTTTGGTAGGACAAGCTTTCGATCCGCTGGATGCTTTAACGATTTTCATTTGATTCAATTCCACCCGATCGAACATTATTTCAATTTTAGGCGTCAGACCAATCCATGCAAACCAAAACAATAAGACACAAAACTACAAAATCGTTCGAGGGAGACGCTTTTATTGGGGGGTTGCTTGCAAAATTAAAACCAAATACTGCACATTGCCACGCCCCGCGCTTCTTGAGCTGCCAGCAGACTTGCACGCTACTCATTAAAAAAAATCAAACTACTTGCAACCCATTAATTTTTAGAGTAATTCGTTTGATTACGTTTATTAGGTAGTAATCCATACAGTAATCTGAGTACTTTTGGAAATACTGATATAGCTTGTAATCTTCGCTTTTCATTCCCCTCCCGTTTCTAATGGTGTCCTTCGTTCGCACAAGTTTCCCAACAATACATCTTCGAAGCAAGTCTTTAACAGGAGGATGGATTTACCAATATTGGTGGATTAAGAAGATGAGTGGCTCATAATATTCCGATTTGAATCCAATAGTAGAGAGGTTTAGGGAGCCGTTTTTGCATACCGGATACGGTACGGTGGGCCCTCCGGTACGAACTGCGCATGCGCGAGTCTTCTGTAGTAGCGCATGTGCAGTTAGCATACAGGAGGGCCTATCGTATCGTATCGGGTATGCAAAAACGGCTCCTAAAACCTTTTATAGTACAGTACGAAATACCCGTTTCCAAACTGACAGAAGGCTCTGTCGTTTTAAAACATCTGAAGTAAGCGTAGAAGTAAAAAGGTTGCTTTTTCAAGCAACGGGCGATTACTTTGCCTCTCAAGTAATCAAGTAATCTCATTGAATACCTTTTTAAGATAGAATAATCGTAACTGTAATTGATTAATTTTTTTTTCTTTTCGAATAACGCGTACAAGATTGGCTGCAAGTGAGAACGCTCTAAAAAACGTGGAGCGACTTTACTTCCCCGCAAAGCTATTGGAGGAACCAATCACAGCAATCTATGGAGAGAGCTGTACAGGCGAATGACGAAGCTGATAATATGCTTAGGCCTAAAGGAAAGCATCACGAGCCGTGGCACTGATCATGACATTTGATCGTGCTCATGACCGCAGCAGAACTTTTTTTTTTTTTAATGTCTAATTTAAGGGTGTGCGTATGGAAGTTCGAATCGAAGAGCGTTTGTCGTCTTTCCCTTCCGCTGTTAACTCTGTGAATGACTCAGCGCTAATCAATTCCAACGGCAATTCGCGCATCCCTGGTCTAAATATATAATAAGCCTCGTGATTGCCGAAGTTCAAAAATTGGGCATCCCCCTAGATTCGAGAACAGTCAGTTTCAAAACCAAATGCAGTGCTGGTCTCAGAAGGAAGGCTCTCCGTTTTACTGCCACCCAATGCCTCACACAGGCTCGTTTAATTTACACGAGAACTACCTCGTTTAAACTTGAACAGATACCTGCTCCGGAACATGAGAATTGCAAGTTGACGAATCTGCAATATTAAATGCTCTGAAAAAAAAATTAAAAAAAGAAAAAGAAGTTGTGCTTTGTATTGCAAAAAAAAAACCGCAAAACAAAAAACCCAAAAAACTTTCAGGCTCGATTTTTAAAGTAACCCGGTATAGAAACCTATAGAGCTTTAGAAACGTAAAGTGTGGCTTACAAGTTCAGAAATCTGCGTCTCTTAAGTTGTCAGCGACCATTGTGGTTGAGACAAAATGCATAAGTCGTCAGTGAACATTGTGTTTGGGACAAAACGCATAAGTTTCAAAGCTTAGCGTTATCTAATAAAAAAATAAGTATAGACCCTCTATCCGAAAGCTTTTAACGCAGCCCGTTCCCAGCAACAAATGCGCGGTTCATCTTCACGTATTCGCGGGATCTGTTGGCTGCCATTTTACATCCGAAGATTTTTTGGATATGGCCATTTAGATGTTGAATTAGATGAATGATAGGGAGCTGGCGCTGGAGGCAGCGGGACAACCGATACTCTTCCCTGCTTTTCTCATTCTGTCAGGGATATTAGGGAGTTTTCGTAGACCGCGTTCCCCCCTCCGCTAAGTCCACCGCAGCGAAGAAGCCGCTACTGCGCCTGCGCGCCGATGGCCTTGACTGTAGAGTTCGGGGTATCGTAGCGGGTTGCGGAGAGCGTTGCGGGATGGCGAAAACGATCTACGAAAACTTCCCATTGTCACGGGTGAAGTGACGAGACGGCGTTCCATGAAGAAACTAAAGGTTTGATAAAGGCGAACTTCTGCCAAAACCAATGGTTAAAAGAAGAGGTGTCGTAATCGAGCGACGATGTCGGCGAAGAGGCAGAATCCGGCGCTAGCCTATGACTGACTGGGGCTTGCCACGCGGAGCCCCTTCTGTACACGTGTGGGCTTCTGGAACAATCGGCGTAGAAGGTTAGGCGCGTAGAACATTCTGACCTCGAATCAGCAACACAGTTCTGGAATATACCAGAACATCGCATTACAAAGAAGTCCCGCATCGAACCTTGGCTTTTCGCGTGGAAGGCAAGTGCGATAACCGTTAGGCCACGAGCGCGCTGCCTACTTGGTCAGCTCCGCCCGCGGCAATACATAGATCTATATTTAGGCGGTGGCTGAGCATTCGGCGATGCGTATATAACTTTTGCGATGCGGTAAACAAGGTTTACCTTTTTTTTTTTTTCGTTTCGAGCACACGGTAGGTCTGAGGGAACAAAGGAAACGAAAAAGAAATGTTTTATGACCCCTCAAAGTGCTCCCGTCTGTTTTCGCGTTAGGCTCCTGACTCCGAGGCACTGAAACTCGCGGCGGTAGAAAAAGAAAAGGTTGGAGAGGCGCGTGGGGGTAGCTCCACATCCCACGCCTTCGATCGTTCTTGGGCTGCGTGGGAGCGCGTTGCGGCAAGTTACTGCCGACGGCGCTGGAGCTGCACGCGGAGGGAATGCCACGCTGTTACCGGCTGCGGGTGTCTCAGAAACGCGGTCACTCTGCCAATGCGTCTCACAGAAATACAGTTCGCAAACACTGTCTGAGGCACTTGGAGCATGCTCGAGTCCGAATGGCCATCTTTCTGGACCATTCCGTGGAATAATAAAAAGAAAAAATATGTAAATATCAATATTCTAATTGGTGTACGTTCTATGATACCCGCAAGCAATTACAGTCCTCGGAAAAATTACAATCTTTCGTCGAGAAAAAGCAGAAATTAATAATGTTTGTCAATGTAAATCATTAAATTCTTCGCAAAAAAAAAGTGTAGTGCCGTGGAATAAACATTATACGGGTCCAAAAGTATAAATACTGCTCATTGATATTTTATGACTGTCATATAAAAAGAAAACATATATATACCCGGGAAACATTGGGATGTCCGTTGATGTCGTTTCAGTTGAAATTCTCACTTTAGAGAGCGTAGCTTGTGACATGGCGCCTCGTCCATGTCCACAAAAGTTGGGAATGTGTCGGCAGATAATTCCGTCATCATATGTCTGCGACGTACACCGTGCATTTTGTAAGATGTAGGGCCTTAAACCGTTGAGCAAAACCTGAAACTAACCGAGTTAAACAGCAGTTCAACTTTTCGCACACTTCCATCGCAAGGTTTGACGAAAGTTCGACAAAGGTTCGCCTAATCCTCGCGCGCGCGAAAACGGAGGACACATTGACGCGGTCTGACGGTGGAAACAAGCATTGTTTGTTGCAGAAATCGTTCGATTGATTCGCATTAATGCGGTGCGCAAGTTCGTCTGCTTCCTTCGCGGGGGGGTTGTGGTGACGTCATAAAGACGCCGAGCTCTGATTGGCTCTGATTCGAAGGATAGCGGGCGGACCTCGAAGCAAGCTGCCTCGAGGTCTACACCCGCTATCCTTCATCAACCGGAGCCAATCAGAGCTCAGCTGCTTTTTGCCTTCACTGGACTCGTCGATCGCGATAAGAATGCGGAACGCCGGCATTCGATGTTTGGCTTTCGGATTCGAACGCGTTCGATGAATGCAGTGGGGACGAAGGTAGCTGGCCTTAGGTCTACCCCCTAATCAGTTCAACCGGAGCTCGGCATACTGACGACCCCGCGCGCACACGTCGCGTCCTCTCTCTCAGCTTCTCGACGCATACTCGTCGACATTGAAAACAAAAACGTTTTGCGCATTAAGGCCCGTTCATACTTTTGTGACGACCGAGACGACAGAACCAGACCGGTTTTAAGCCTCTTGCGATCTCTTAGGACCAGCTCCGCTACAGCGCGTCCGGCCCTAAGACTTCGCAAGAGGCTTAAAACCGGTCTGGTCTCTCTCGGTCTTACTCGGTCGCAAGAGTGTGAACGGCGCTATAAGGCCCGTTCACACTCTTGCGACCGAGTAAGACCGAGAGAGACCAGACCGGCTTTTAAGCCTCTTGCGACGTCGTAAGACCAGCTCCGCTGCAGCGCATTCGGTCCTAAGACGTCGCAAGATGCTTAAAAACCGGTCTGGTCTCTCTCGGTCTTACTCGGTCGCATATGTGTGAACGGCGCTTTATGCTTGTGCTGCGCGGAGTCGTTCTTACAGGATGTAGTTGTGAAAGGAAGAAACGACGTTTTTCTCGTTTGTTTGAAACGCGTTCGTCTGAATAAAATAACATCAACCTAATTTAAGATGCCCCTACTGACGTCTTAATTCAACGCACGAAAGGGAAAATGAGTATGTTGGGCGAGAGGCCGGACTTGTTTTTAAACTACGGACCTTGAGGTGAATACGATCATAGTCGAGTGGCCAAAAGCAGATCCTTTTATTCCCCAAAGCTGGCATTAAAAAAGGGGAAAAAACGAAAGCGGAGATTGGCTTGCGACGTAAACATGGTTCTTCGTGTCGAGATGACGGGCCCACGCGTCAGGTATCTTATTAAGCGACGCGTTGCCCAGTATTAGAGAGGCTCAGTCAAGGATCGAAGTCGAGTATCGAACCGTCGCGGTAGAAACGGGTAGTCACAGTTTCTGTTGTTGTTTTTGTCTTTTCTGTCACGTTGTTGTGTGCGCGGGCGAAAGGGCAAAGGTAAAGAGATGTTTTTTTTTATTGAATCTGCTTGAGATGAAAAAAAAAAAAAACTCTGTGGCGCGACTTTTTTTCTGTCATCATTGGATGTGAAAAAAAAGGTGAAAGGTCATTTTAGGCCTTCGAAATACGTTCTTTCGTAAACGTAAATAAATAAATAAATAAAAAGATGATCGCGGCTGTCAACCGCCACATTCAAAGGGATGAATAACGGAAACCGCAGTTTCTTTTATACGGGTTTGACATCCAGTAAAAGCTTTATGTAAGAATTGAGAGCTTAAGAATGTCCTGTTTGCTTATTTCTGATGCAGTATAATCTCTTTGTTAATTGCTTCGAAATAAACTCTTAAAAATGCGTTCCTCCATAAAAAAAATAAAAAAAAAACCGAGAGTGTTATTTGGCGTTATTTGGCACGCAGACAGAGTTCCAGACAACAGAAACTAGGTTTGATATTTGGCAAGTTTCAGGTGCAGTGAAAGGTTTACGTAAGAGTTTAGAGGTTTGAAACAAAGTAAGATTGTCAAGTCGATTTTACAGTTTACTTTTTTGTTTTGGCGCACTTTGATGTTGTTGGTTGCACAGAAATTGTGAAAGTCTAAACCATTTCCGCTTGTGTATTTTCTTGCAGGATATGACGAGAGCCTACAACTGCGATAAATTATTGATGCTTCGCTAGAGAGAGAGCGAGTGGTAGCTGCCTGTCAGGAGAGAATGTGAGCAGTGCAGGGACGCTAAAACCCGAAGGGAAAAAAATAGTTCTGAGTTGCTCAGTGTATATTTACCTACATTTCAAGATAAAGAAGAAAAAAATATACAAACCGCGTGTGCGTATATATTAGTGTGTATCAAAGCGTAAGCTACATTTTGAAAATGAGATACAGATAAAGGTATACACTCATGTCAATGTACGATCGCTCAAAGTACGACGTCGATTTTTTTTTTTTGACATGCTCATTTAAGTGCCGTAAAACACCTTTCGTATTGCGTGATTAACTCATGTACACCCCAACACTGACGCTCTACTCATGTCTTGGGCATACAGATTCAGACGGTGATTTTCAAAAGGAATTACTGAAGAAAAATACAAGTGTGAAACGTGGCAACACTACGTGCGCCAGAACCCCGGCATATCCCCGTGCAATCTCAATAATAATAATAAAAAAAGCTACCTTGGAGCATGGCTTTAAGTCAACAAGACTCTGAAAAACAACTGCGGTCATGATCTGCACGGTAACACAAAACTACACTATATGAAAAAAATAATAAATCTGTTCATGAAAGTAAAGGTTTTGGACGCCCCACAAACTTTTCAGCTTGTGAAGAACGGTTTCTCCTCAACCACTATCGCCCCCTGGCGCAGCACTAGAAAGGCAACTGGGCGAAGAGCTCTTTCGCATAAAAAAAATGAGCTTAAAAAGAACCCCTTGTAGGTCTTTCAGGAAGAACCCTTTTAGGGGGTGACTAAAATAATTTTTTAGGGTGTAAAATATGAACAAGCCGAAGGAACCTAAGATTTCGTTTACGACCAGATGTTTTTTTAAAGTGTATAGAGGAAATATCTTTACGGGGACGGAGAAGTTAATCCCATGCTCCGATTAATGCGTGTACAGTTCTTAAGGCTGATTTACACACATGTGACTGTTCACGACCGTGCGCCTTAAAACCTCTTAAAATCTCTTACGACGATTACACACACAGGCTTTATCCATCGAGAAGTCATGGAACATTTGGTGATTTCGGTATATTTTCCATATTTTCGTGCATTATTCTTTTTTTTTTTGCTCGAAAAACAGTTGACAATGTTGTAGACGGCCATTTGTTATAGATAGATACGTACCTTCGATCTCGCAAACACCGGAAAACCTTCGCTGCAGTGAAATGCAGTTCCAGGGTCACCTCATAGATGGCGCTAGCGTGTCCTCGTCGTAAGGAATCACAATAACTCGGTGCTAATAAGCAAACGCAAGTGTCTAAACCATACATTTCGCCGACTAGATTAAAGTTCTTTTTTTTCATGAAACTAATACACACGACATGGGTATATATCTTTATTTTCGTGTTTCATTCGGATGTGAAATTTTACCTCTCGATACGCCCCCGTGGTTTCGACAGAGAAAGGAAATCCACAGAAATGCCGTTCTTTGAGCGAAAAATGCGCGTACCCTGACCGTTTTGCAGAAAAAAAGGTCTAAGTTTCAAGACCCTCGGCGGTCCACACACTTGAGTATGTCCAAGAGGTGCCTCTCACGTCCGAACGTGATTGCAAAAAGCTAGCAGATGGTCGACACGAGCCAGCCCAACGGAGAGTCGAACAACAGAGGGTTACGAAAGAGACACTCGGACTGTTTGTGCGGCAAAGTTCGCCGATAATTTCCATTACGGAACATGGCAGCTGTCGAGGAGAGGTCTTTTGCTCGCGCTATATTTTTCGTTGTGGCCTTGTTTGGTTAGCGTTTTCCTGGCTTCTCACACGTTATAAAAGTTAATGTTATATAATTCATTATTTTTTAACAAATAAATTATGGTCATAAATTATGACGATAATTTATGACCAAAATTATGGTCATTATTATAGGTATTATGGTAAATTATGGGTACTACACTCTAAAAAACAGTCTGTGCGTCTACTTGCACGCACAACACTCGGAGAACCAATCAGCGCAACTTACGGAGGCAGCTCAGCGAATGACGATGCCGATACATCTGTTTAGACCAAAAAACGCAGACTGAGTTGTGACATTAAGCAATGCAAGCGTGACGTTTTGCATTGCTTAATGTCACAACTCAGACTGCGTTTTTTGGTCTAAACATATGTTTCGGCATCGTCATTCGCTGAGCTGCCTCCGTAAGTTGCGGTGATTGGATCTCCGAGTGTTGTGCGTGAAAGTAGACGCACAGACCTTTTTTTAGAGTGTATACTACCTTTACTAATCATGGTATTATGATAAATTATGGTAAATTATAGTTAGGAAGGCCCCATATGAGTATGGGGCACTACTACCAACACTAACCTACAAAAATATTTATGTCACAAAAAGGTACTAAGAAGCATTTGAGATGCTAAAGTTGAATATAAAATTATTCATATTTTTTGTGAAATTGTAATGCAAATTTTACCTTTATACAAATGTCGTGCAAAATATATTATAGAAACTAACCTACCCCAACGCCACTTCGAAAACTGAGCATGCTTAACACAAGAAGAAATATATACGTGTCCAACACAAACTAGGGAACCTTGGGAAGTATCTTTTCCGAGAACATATTAAGGAAACCAAACTACAATTTATACTTTACCGACTACTCTTAATCAGGTGAGTTGGTAAGATATTAACTCCAGCAATATATCAGGAAGCATTTTACGGGAACTGTTTACCTCAAACCAAAGTTGCCTACAATGATTGCTAATTGTTTTGAGCTAACTTTTATTTGTCGCATTAAACCTGAGTTCGAATGTACTGTATGTATTGACGATTGTGTTGGGTTATTTCACGGTGCTACTGCTTGAGTATGGTGAAGTTACAATCTTCTGGTAGTTCACTCGTGTTTTGGAATTCTCATCTAGTTAACATTGAATAAGTTAAACCACTTTGTTATCGCATAAATTCCTTTGGTGCCTGCATCACGACTGCTGGTTTGGTTGGCTGGGGGACTGTCAAGCATTTTTCACAGCTTTCTTCCCTGGTCACCTTTTGACATTTCGTTTTGTTGTAAAAATAAATTATTATCAGTAATATATCGTTATTATCATTGTGTGTGTTTGGAGATCTAGGGCCCATAAGAGCCGGACATCGAGCGGGACCTCCGTGGGTATTCGGCAGCCCATGGAAACGGGACATGTGAGGGTGGGCTAGAAGTGTTCGTGTTACGAAACGGCACTATAAAAACAACTAAGCGTATCACTGCAGGTAGGTTACAAAATATTTAAGAAAAGCATTACGAAGCAGGAGTCTTATACCAGACTTGGGAAGTAATCCGTTATTTTTTCAAGTAATTTTGAAATTGCCACGTTACTTTTTTTCGGAAGTAATTTGTAATGTAATTTCGTTACAAAATATTGGTAACGGAGTACTTTAATTACTCGTTACTTTTTAAAAATATGAGCATAATACAGTAACTGGAGAAATACGAGCAGAACATTCAGCAGCATAAAGAGAGCAAGTTCAACAAAACAGAAAACATCAGGAAGGGGAGAAAAGTCGAAAAGAAACCACGATTGTTTGTATGACCGATCAATAGAACCACTAGAAAAACGGGCAAAGCATGTACAAATATACGAAAGACCAAGATCAAGTAAGACAGCGCCGGGTAGGCTCTCCGTCGCCTTCCATCGTGTTTTTCTTCTTGTCCCGGGAAGGCCGGGAAAGAGAAAGCTTTTCCGGTTTATTCTTTTTTACACCATTTCATCCCTTTCAACTTCTTCAACGTCTCCCGCCACCTGCACAGACATCAAACGTCCGTACACCCTCGATTCGCGGGTTCACAACTCGCGTAACAGACGATGTAGCCTCGCGTGTAGGGGTCGAATTCTCTTTGTCTTTGATGTGCGCTACTGTATTCTAGCACGCTCTTGAGGCACGGCTGAAAAGCGCCCGGCGCGAGGCTATGAGCATCGCCTTCGAGGGTACGGACGATACTTCTTTTGGTTTACTTGTCTGGGCATGGTGGTCGAGTCCACTCCTCACTTTACAGTGAACTATCAACATAAAGAGGGAGGGAAGGGAGGGTTAGGTTATTAAGTAGTGCTGACAAAGAGAGAAAGAACCCGTAAAAGTGGTGTGATCCACTATTGTTTTGTGAGACCGATGACCACCGCTCGTCCCGCTCTCTATGCTCTCCCCCTCCCCTGACCTCCGCGAATATTAGGTATGAAAGTGAGAAACGATGAACGATCGATAACTCGTAACCGCTTCTTTTTCTCTGACTAGTCAAGTTTTTGGTCAAGGAGTGTCCGTCGTCTCCATGGCCATCTCTTAATGAGATGTTCAAAATTCATGGCATTAAGGAGAACGTAAACTTAGAATTTCAATGCAAACTTTGCTTGCAAAAAAAAGAAGAAAAAAAAAAGAAAACACACACACACACATTGTCATTAGCAAGAACAACAAGCTCTAATCCACGGAAACACATCAAGGTAAGCTGGGACACCTGCATTCTGCATTATCTATATATATTGTAACGTTAGAACCAAGTTTTTCTTTTCTTGTGGATAGAACGGGAAACACCCGAGTCAAAAGGGAGCTTTCGTAGATCGCTTCTTTAGCTCCGAATTACGTAGCGGAGGTAGACGCTGCTAGTGAGCATGCGCACCGCTAGCTTTGTCTGCATAATTCCAGGGATCATTTCCGGAGGCCGTAAGCTAGTGGGATGGCGGGTGTGGTTGCAGCTTTCGGTGCCTTGTCAGCTTACAGGTGAATAGAGTGCACCTACACCCTTACAATACAATGTTTTATTTTTACAAGGACTTCCATAATACGGGCGTACGAGAAATAAAAAGTAATGTTTCAGAACATTTTAAAAAATATTTCAAAAATGTTTCTATTGTTTTCTGGATAAGTGAACGGAAAAAGTAACGTGAAAATAATTTGCCACGTAACGAGTAAAGTAATCCGTTACCTGTCAGCGGATGTAAAGTTGTAACGGTAACCCCTTACATTTTAGGCTCGGTAATTTGTAATTGTAATTCATTACATTTTTCAAGTAATGAGCACAAGTCTGTCTTACACACATTACAAAAAAAAAGCGATTGATTACAAATACAATTAATCTTGGTTAAAATGTATTCGTATGGATTAGTCGATTGCTTGAGAAGAAAAGAAATCGGCCGTTACTCTATAACGTAGCCAGTTACTCTTCCCGTTACTTCAAATTTTCAAAACTACATATTTCTTTTGCCGGTATGAGAACGGTGGGTGCTTTGCACTGTTCACCAGAGAGTTTTGGGAAATCGTTTTTGCACGTCCGATACGGTACGATAGGACCCTCCGGTACGAACTGCGCATGCGCCACCACAGAAGACACGCGCATGCGCAGTTGGTACCGCAGGGTCCAATGGTTCCCTCAAGCTCTCTATCATTAGATTATAATCACGAGCTTATAAACTACACATCTCCTTAATCCACCAATTTTGGTAAGCAAAACTACTGTCGGAGATTTGGTTCCAAGACTCCTCTGTTTTGCAGACAAAGAGCGCCATTAGAAGGGGAGGGAAGTAAAGTAACGGTTAAAGTAATTTCGGTGCCTCCAAAAGTAATCGGATTATCGGTGTGATTAGTTCCTAATAATTGTACTCGAATGATTAGATAATTACTCTAAATAGTAATCGATTAGAAGTAATTTAATTACCGGTATTGAGTACCGTACAAGACTCCAAAGCAGTAAATGACGTGTAAACGCAGTGAATAACAAATATAAAAAGTAATTCTCGGGAAATTGGTATAGAAACAAAGAAGACTAGAAACACGCGCACACATACAGACGCCTACGCAGTTCGGGAAACAGGGACGTTAATATTGGAGCTTAGCAAAATCGGTAGACCAATTTTTGCTCAACATTTTATCCAGCAAACGTTTGCTGTGCGACGAGGTGTAAAGTACCGAGCTCCTGTAAAATGCGATGAACACGCTAGGCGAAGGTCGGTGCCTTTCTGCTCTTCTGTCCCATAAACGAAAAGGATCGATGGTTGAGTCGCAGGTCAAATTGCGACACGATCGGTCGACGCTCGGGCAATTGCGGAACCGGTGTCAATTGACAGACGAGAGACACGGGCATACCTGTTGAGCGCATCTGTTTCCTTTGTTCTTTCTTCTTCGGAATTCGATACTGCGTCGCATAGCTTAGGGCAGAGTCGAGTTCAAGAGCCGGCTAACGACCCGTTGAAAATAACGAGAAAATAAAGTTTTTCTGTGGGCGCCTTCATCAGTTCAGGTTTATGTAACGAGATGGTACGATTAGGGTCGTGTACGCTTCTAACGAAGGAAAAAAAATGCTTGAGGTGTGGGCGAGGTGGAGTATGTTGAACACAATGGTGTCACTGCCCTCACATCAGTTCAATCACTTCGAACGCTTCGCCTTAAAGGGGCGATGCGACAATTTTCGTACTTTGAGAAAGTACCGCCCGTGACAATTATTTGGCCTTTATAACCTCTGAAGAACGTTTTTCTCGCCACGCAACGGCAGTGGCAAGGAAAGAAAGAAATCGAGAAAATCGAGCAGTGTAACCTAAACCTAAACACGCAGCCAGAACAAGCCGCCAGATGAACTAGCGACAATTATATCCCGTCAATGTTCATCATAGCTACGCCCTAAAGATGGCATGCAGCCCAGGGCGCGTGCTAAATCCCAGACATCATTCGGGTTCGTCTATTTCGGTCATGACAGCGGATGGGCACAGGCCAAGCAACCCGCCTACTTATCCAGACATTGATTGTCAAAGGCCCAAATCAAAAGCAGCGTTTATGTTGATTCTATAAGCTACATTTTAATGTCGTCACCACAGGGTAATCACCGTGACTGTGTCAGCACTCCAGTCCCTGTGATTTTGTCATCCAGTTTTGCGACGGAGAGAATGAAAACAAAAGTAAGCTTTTATTCTTGGAAACTCACCGCAACAATGAAGCGTCTTGGCTAGTGGCGTTTTGGGGCTAGTCACTTGGGTCGCTTCGTATAGGGAGTATTTAGCAAAAGCGCGCGTGTGTATGAAGGCACTCTAGGAGTATTCTCTGGACGCCATATTTGAGGGCGATGTTTAGAGCGCGTACTCAGAACGAGCTCGCAATACTAGGCTGCATAAGACCGGTAATCTTGATGGTGGGGAACGTACGTTGCCAAATAACTGTGGAAGCTTGCCGTCAGCACGCGCTCAGCAGTCGCGCACACAGCTATGGCCGCCAGCGAATACTCCCTATAGGGAGTATTCACTGAATACTCCTCATTTCTTTGTCAACGCGCGTGGTCCAAACCATCAATATTGTCGGTATTAGAAGCCTGCTAATGTGGGCTCGTTTTGACCATGCACGTTAAATTGCGCCCTCAAATATGATATGCTGTGAATACCCTTTAAAGTGCCAGTAAGCTTGTATAAAGTGAGTAATGTTCCCATTCAGTATTGTTGCATGGCCCCTTTTAGCTGGAGGCGATTTGGCATATGTTCAACACTATTGTAAACCCTGAAACCCGGGGTGGAGCACAAAACACAGTAGGAAAGACAGAAAACAAAAACAAAGTGGACAGACAACGACTTTGTTTTGTCTATCGCTCCTTCTGTGTGTTTTGTTCCAGCCTAGTTTCAGGGTTTGCCATCATTTTTATCGTGTACAGGGTGTTAAAAATAACATTAATAGGGTTTTCTTTTTACTGCAAACATAAACTACGCGCGGCTAAACTTTCGCTTCTAACAAGATAACAAATTTTCGGCACTAACCGTTATTTTATTAAAAAAGTTATGCCTGATTTTTTTAAAAATTTTTATCCGGAAAATAGCGGCCGACGGAGCTCTCGAGTACATAGAGCTCTATGGCGCCAGTTATCAAGAACGGGTGAAAACAAACGCCATTTTACCAATCAAATTAAAACAAAATCCTATAACTTTTGAAGGAGATAAACGGTTTGTTCTGATACTTTTGGCAGCTGGTTCGAACCGCTAGAGCTACATTTCGACGGAGAATGAGCGTTCTGCGATGTGTAATTCCTTTTTGCGTTGAAAAAACAAACAAAAAAAACACAGCAACAAAACCCTGTCATGTTTTTGGACACCCTGTACGTCGTCCAAAAGTGATAGTTTTGTATTGTAATCCTCCGCGTACATATTGCTTGCTCGTGTTTGTGTTTCTAGCACTGCGCAAGGCCACTGGAAAGAGTAACATCAACGGAGCACCGCGGTTTGACTTGGAACAAAACGGCTGACTCATACCGACATTCCGGTTTTATTCACTGTTCTCAATATTACGTCAGCGAGAACGGCGTACAGGTTACGTGTTGCGCAATGAACATTAAAGACCCCCGGCTAGCAGGCCTATTGCACTGACTGAATTTCTCCTCCAGAGTATCAGTCAACGTCGCCATGCGAAGGCAGGCCGAGCTCACGCAATGAAAACATCTAACGCCTGATGTTATTTGCCTTGCGTCGAAGAAAATGGTTGCAATGGCGTGGAAAACATCAGTAAAATGCTATCGCTTCATAAGGGACACGTCCCACATTTTCCCGCCCTTTGACCTCTTTGATTTTAAACAACAACATTTAAAGATTTTTTTTTAAATTTATATATCTATTCAGCTACGGTATTTTGACTAGAACGTTTTTTGCTTTGCCTCGCTATATATCTCTCCACCCCATTAATTTTACTCCTCTTCGTTTTTTTTTATAACATCTAGATTTATAAATATGCGCCCTCGCAAGCTCATAAATAACGAGTGATAAGAACATCTCGACGTGAGATTTTTTTGTTAGAACTTCGTTTCCCTGGAAATAGCTAGGTGTTCATGATAACAAAACAAAACAACAAGAACAAAAAACATTTCGAATCAAATGTTAGGCGAGTTTCTTGTGTTAGAGTCTGGGTCGCTGTTCAGCTTTTTAAATATTAATGTTTCTTTTTGTTAAGGAAGCAGCGCCCCGCTATGTGTTGTATAGTGCACCGCGACTCTCCTCTTCAATTTTGTAAACTCAATTTCCACTTCTTCGTAGGACTGCTCTTATATTTCAGCAAGTTAGACTTCTCAGAAAAAGAAGTATAATTAATAAAGGCTGGTTATTTGTTGTTGTGTGAAAGAAAAATGTCATCCTAACATTGAATCTCACGATGAATTCTTTGACGCGGTCAGAACAATAAATATTTGTTGGTTTTAAACATAACCGATCATGCACAGCTTCATTTTCCTATAAATAGAGCAACACCCAAAAAGACCTCAAGAAATTAACCTAAACAAACCAAAACTAAACTAAGCTTATAGATCGGCGAACATAGTTCAAGGCTTAGCATAAATATAGCTGAATCTGGCATGACTATCTCAAACAAATATTTGAAACTTGAGATTGGAGGCTATTTCGTTGAGGCATATATCTTTTTCAGCGTCTTTAAAAGCTATGTACAGCGTGTCCCCCTCCCCCCAAAAAACAACAACAACAAAAAAACATTAACAATAACAACAACAACAACAACAAACCCGGTCACGTCTGTTGGACACCATGTGCATCGTCTTATGCCCGATTCCAACTAGAGCGACAAGCGGAACCCAACGACAGCGTCAAGCCTTCAACACAAGCATCATGCTCGCGATGGTACTTTTTGGCAGGCGTTTAGTAGTTCGGTGCTCGTGAAGTAAGCACGAGTGATTGCAAGCCTGCCAAAGATACGCTGCGCGTGTACGATGCTCGTGCTTGAGCATATATCCTCCTTTATTCTTCAAAAACTTTCGAATCGCGAAACACCCCGGTTTGAGGCTTGTCGCTGTCGTTTGTTTCTGTTTGTCGCTCTAGTGGGATTCGGGAATTGAAGCGACAGTTTCGTATTGTAATCCTCCGCCGCAAAAATAAGCTATGAATCGCGGAACGCTCATTCTCCGCCCAAATCTAACGCCAGTGGTCTGAACGAGATACCAAAGTTGCAGCACTAACCGTTATATCATTAAAATGTTATAAGTGATTTTTCGAAAATTTGTTGGGTCGCTCTACAATAATCGTTGCCCGATCTGTCTGTGCTACGCTCGTCTCCCAAGGAGTGACACAACACAACGAGAAGACAGCGAATAGGTTTACTGTACTTCCCAGTTGCCCGTCCTCGAAAGCCGGCAGTCCGGGCCCGCCGACCCTGCAGGTTGCCGCCCGTCGTTCAGCGCTCGCTGTCGGCGTCCGAGTCCTGGGCCTACAACGTCATATATTAGCGTCTTACTTCAAATGAGGTATAGCTAATTTATTAGGCTCATAGTTAAGCTCCTTTGGCATCACTGATATCGATTTGTTTTTATTATCGCTGAATTGCTATTTCATCAAGTAGTTCCACCAGCTTACCTATTCCTCTAGGAACGTTTACTTATCGACTGTTTCCCTTCCTTCTACCGTTAAGTGAGTGGACTTTTCTAAAAAAATATGAGAATGCAAGAAATAAGTAATGATGGACACCCGGGAAGAATGTATGTCTTTCTATGCTTTTTCTTTTTTTAAGAAAAGATGAGGTCAAACTTCTTCTCTTTAACTGTCTTGGGGAGAAAACTACAACAATTAAGATGAAGCATATAAAATGTAGACCGATCTCACCAGCCAGTTTGACTACGCCATCGATGCCGCAATGCATCGAGGTAACTTCAGTCTTTTGGCAAGTGCGAAAACCTCGCTGGAGCTCTGCGCGTGTAGAGAACGATACGGCACGAGCCCTCTCGTGCACTGCCGTTTGTCTCCCGTGAACTAAAGTTTTGGCGGCTTCACGCATGCGCCGAGCGCTTGGTGAGATTGGTCTCTGGAAGAAAAAAATAGGCCACATCGGCCTATAAGAAGCGGAGGTAGACATAGCGCCCGCACCATTCACCAAAGCTAAAACCAATTTTTGACCTGCACGTGCTCGAAGAACGCTTCCATTTATTATCTCCTAACAATGAAGAATTAGGGCAGTGTGAAAAGACACGAGCAAACGTTCTGGAAGCTCCATCCATTCGCTTCTTCCTGCAGCAAAGGACAAGATTAAGGTTGACGTTGCATACCCTCTGTAGTAAAGAAGTACGAAACTGGGCCTGTATACTGTGCTACAAAACACATAGAGGAGTACAGGTGTTCAGAACAATAAAAGAGGGCGGGTTCATTTGAGACTGAACATTGAGTATACATTTTAATGCTTTAGAGAACTTGGATTAAGCTAGAATCCCCGCCGTCCCTGATGAAAAAGTCCGCTTGAATGCAAGGGGGAACGGATTCATATTTGCAAAAAGGTATTTTCGAAACTCAAACATTTATGGTAGCGTATTTCAACTTCACTCTATAGGCGAGGGATTATATTGATCCCGTAGCGCATTTTGGGGCCTCATTCGAATGACTTCTTTGAAATTCTAATTCACGGCTTGAAAAAAACTTAAGAAAACAAAATCTACTCGCATGCTTTCGACTGCGCTTAGGTCGATTCAAAGCAAAGCGGCTTAATGTTCTTCGGAGTGAATGCTTTTGTATAAATATGAAGTAAGTGGCGAAGCCCCGCTGAAGCGTTATATAAAAGACTTCACAAAAAAGTTCTCGGGGCAATCATTTGAAACAAAATATTACCATATTAACGCACATTGTTAAATCTAGTTCGAAGAATCCATCAAGCGTTTTTGATTTTAATGTGCTTTAGTTGTTCTCGCTTCCACTACGAACTGAGTCTTTAATACAAGAACGAGCCACGAAGTTACGAAGAATAACTTAGGCAACCAGATAAGAAAAGTAAAGACTATAACTGTACTTTATGCGTTCCCTTCTAACTTATTTTATATTTATATTGTCAGTTTTGAAAATACAGGTCTTGAAAGTGTGCAGTAGAAATAAGAACCGCAATAAATTACGCAATATGCCGATATCAATATAATATGGTATCTTCACATCCCCCTTAAAGCTCACGCTGACAATTTTCCTCAGAAGTCTTTTAAACCTTGCGGCGATGCTAATTAAGACATTGAATGGATGTTTGATTAAATTTATAGCTATAATCTTTCTTGGAACATTAATTTATTCTTTCGTATTACATTAATGGCATAGTACTTATTACATTAAGGGCAGGTGGGAAGCATTCATATCAAACTAAGATAAAAGAACTAAAACCAATAACATTTGGATAAATAAGAAATTTTCGAAAAGTATACTAAAATATAATATTAATTAAATATATTGGTACACATGAACGAGAATCTGCCTGGTGTACCTATGGAGACGATGGAGAATAGCAGGTTGTTCCAATTATTGATGATCTATGAGAATTATAGAATAAATATGCTAGCATAATTCGAAGTTTTGTTTGATGAAGCAAATATTGTTAATTAAGGCTAAATGTTCCGTCTAAAGGTAGGAATAAAGTGATCATAATGCCGAGACGATGATAGTACGTTTTATGGACAAGGCGGAGCGAAAACAATTTCAGTGAAGGAAAAAAAAAGATCAGTACACTTTTAGAGTTTGTATCATTGACAGGAATACCATGTGTGGATAAGATGAAACCAGCAGCTCATTTCATTTTAGTTTACAATGTGGGCCCAAAGCCGGTAGAGTTATACGCTCAAGTTGACAGGTCCCGAACTCAACACGAACCGTAGCTGAACTCACAAGTCGATGAGGTTTCGAACTTTTTGGGGGGGGGTGTAATTATAATATACTTTCAAAACCTTCATTCAAGGAATTCTGGAGCTACATGCTCGAGACAATTTCCTCCACATGCACGTTTGGGACTGATATGAAAATTATTAATTATAAAGAAGAAAAATAAGTTATTGTGAAATAAACCAAATTTATATTTCAAGCAGGTAACAAGAAGTTTGTAATGGCGACAGGTTTCTCGCACCTGATTTTCAAAACGACCAAAGTGCACGTAGAGGTAAATGTCTTACGAGGTCGTTGGCTAACGGATTTGTCTATTTGAGGTCTTCGGCGTCATGGAGGTTTTTTTTTTTAATGGAAGTTAAGTTCAATAAGTCCTATGACAACATGGTTTGCAGGGCTTAAAATAGACGCAATGCTTATCTTTATTTCTCAGGATAAATTAGTTCCCTTTTGAGACTTATTTCTAATGTTTCTGAAACAATGCGGTCCCCACGAGGGTAAAAGTTACACAGTGATATTTTATGTATTCAGGTATTAAGCTCTATTTTGATAAATTTAACTTTTAACTGTGCACATATTTTCAAATTTTATTTTTAAATAAACTCATAGAGAATTTACTCGCTAACTCAATATTTGTCAACTGAATATATAAATGTGAACTGATACCAATGAAAACTACTTTTTTTTCCAGATTTTCCTTTAGAAAGGAGTTCAAGGAAACGCCCACAATATCGATAATTATTATCAGAATAATCTATTATTCAATAAAAAATAATTAATCCACTGATATTTTGTTCTAGAGAACAGCTGATCTGCTTTCGGCACACCGGCTTCTACACTACCATGAATATTGAGTCTGTTACTAACAATTATACTTTACTAATAATTCAAAAATCAACAAAAACGGTTATCGCGCATCGCGCATGCTCAGTATGCATGTCTTCGCATATACGGTAGTCCTTAAATGTACTAACGTAAGAAATCAACAAGATGTCGAAAAGCTCATAAGGTCAGAATCTCAAACAGAGTACAATCCCTTTTCTAAACTCTCAAAAGTTAGATTTCAAACGAAGTGATCCATGAAAAGATTTGCTTTTGTGGCAGAAAAGTTAAGACAGCTTACATGAACGTCAGTTTTCATTCTAGTTACTTACCGGCAACTCCTGATTGAACTATTGATTCAAAAGGCAAGTGGACGTTATTTTCTAGACGAGGAAAAGCTCACGTGATTGAATACAAAATCAGGGAATTTTTTTTTCAGCTTATACCGTGATGTTTTTAATTGATGATTAATCTGTTAAAACGGGAGCCATTTTCTAAACGCGTGTATTTCAATAATTTATTTAAATATGACAAGAGATCCGGGGTAGTCTGGAAAAAAGTAAATGAGTTAATAAAACAAGGGTGGCATGCGGATAAAGTAACAGAAATAAAAATCGAAGGTATCGTCGTAAAAGGAGTTGCTTTGGCCAAAAAGTTTAGTGATCATTTTGCTACACTTGTCCAGAGTGTACATTGTGCGGATGCAGTTAGGTATGTCCAGAAGGATTCACATAGTATGTTTCTGTTTTCAACTGACGAACATGAAGTATTTTCTGTTTTCCAAAGCTTAGAAAATAGTAAGAGCTCCGATATATATGATTTTCAAATTAAACCTACCAAGCATGTTTTGCGGTCGATTGTACCTTGCTTAACACATATTTTTAATCTAGCAATTGAGAACGGAACTTTCCCCCAATAAATGCAGGTAGCAAAGGTGTCTGTGCTATATAAAGCTGGAGATAAAAACAACCTCGAAAATTATAGACCGATTTCTGTTTTACAGATATTTTCAAAAGGTCTAGAAAAAATAATACATCACAGGCTGTATAGTTTCTGCGAAAAGTTTTCTATCTTAACGCCCTGTCAATACGGAATTAGGAGGGGTTTCTCTACCGAACTTGCCTTGTTAAAACAAAAGGAATTAATTTTAAACAATATTAAATACAGTTATTAACACTCGGAGTATTCATAGATTTTTCAAAGGCGTTTGACCGGATCAACCATGACACATTACTTCAAAAGCTGCATATTTATGGCATTCGTGACGTTGCTCTAGATATGATTAGAAGTTATCTTAGTTATCGATACCAGTGTGTCTGAAATAAATAAAAAACAATCGGATCTTAGGAAACAGACTGCCGGCGTACCGCAAGGGAGCATTCTGAGACCACCTCTTTTTAATCTATACATCAATGACATTGTAAATATTGATAAAAAAGTAAGTTTCATTATTTACGCCGATGATACCACTATATTATTTTCAGGTGATGATACTGATCAGATTATAAGTGCCGCAAATAATTTTTTGGAAAAGTTAAATGCATGGACAAATTCAAATTCATTAAAAATAAATGGCAGTAAGACAAAAGCCGTATTATTTAGATCACGAAATACAAACTGTTTCTATACGTCCATTCTTTCTCTTGGAACACACTGTATAGATATTAGTTGAAAGCGTAAAAGTTCTCGGAATTATATTTAATCAATACATGTCATGGGACGAGACTGTACAACAGACATGTCAAAAATTATCAAGAGTTGTAGGTATTATGTACAAACTATCGCCACATCATCCCTATTTCGGTTATGCTTCTTATATATAATTCCCTTTTCTACTCAAAATATAATTACTGCTTCTTGGTATGGGGGAATACGACCGCTACAAACATAAAACTGATATATACTCTACAAAAAAAAACCTGTTCGTATTATATGTAATACTGAGTATAATAGTCATACTAGTCCATTATTTAGTAAATTGAATATTGTACAGATTCCTAATCAGTATTATTATAAACTTTTTCTTGCATTGAAAATATCTTTTTGCCAAAAAGAAAATATATTCATGTCTATTTCCAACCTTAGGATGAGAGAGGCTGCCTATGAAACTAGGTCTGTAGACACATGGTTAGTGCCGCACTCCAGAACGAACTACGGTAATCAGACGTTGAAATATATAGTACCTCGTTTTTTAAATTGCCTGAGTGAGTTGAATGTAGAAGTTTTGAATGAAACCATAAAAAAATGTACGTTTCATGTTTGTGAGAGAGTGCCCCTGGAATTTGTAAACTTGGCTAAATCTATTATTTTTCCCCTTTCCCCCTCCCCCATCTAAGGTTGTTTATTTTTGTGCTATAAGTGTGATGGTGAAAAAGAAAAACATTATGTGTATGTACATGCTGTCCTCTTTCGCTGCTGTGGGGAGGCAGTGGCTCGTCAAGCAACAACTAAGTTGCTTTTTTCTCCGTCTCCCCTCTCCAAACGGAGAGAAATAAAGAGTTTGAGAGTTTGAGTTTGAGTTTGTTACAATATGTGTTTACTAACGCCACTAAAAAAAAAAAAAAAAAAACTCACATTTTTTTGTGTTTTGCCTGAGGTGTACAAGTAACTTGCTTCTAATGTTTGAGCAAAAATAGTTTGTTTCATGTCGTCCAGACATCTATAGCATCCGGAGAACAAGGTCTCTAGGTCCGTATATAATAAACACTATCTGCAACAAATATCAAGTCCATGGCAAAGGCAATCAAAGCCCCCCCCCCTTTCCCGCACACACACACTCACACACATTGTTTGTACAACGCTTGTTGTTGACAGGAAAGGAAAATCGTGTCCCCAAAAACCATTTGCAACGGGGGGCGAGCGCCGTCAACTCGTTTCTCGTGTTAGACGTCACGCTGCGCCATCTTGTGGAGAGGCATGTAAACGGGTTAACCCAAATGGCTTTTCCCGCCGAAAATCAAAAAGGCACGCAGAAAAGAAACCCGTGACTTCACCTTCATGATGGTGGGCATGGCGTGCTCTTGCTGAGTGGATGCTATTTTTGTCGCCTTTACGACGATGAAAGGATAGCCGTTTCCACGCACAACAGAACCAACATGGGGACGCTACAATTTTAGGAAGACACAAATATAGAATGACGAGAGAAGTGCTCGAGGCTTTTCACATTGTCACTCTAGGGGACTAGTGCGCAAATAAAACGCCAATAACGCACTTAAAAAGAATTTGAATTTTTGTGCGCGAGATTGAGAGATGTCCACCTGGTGATGTTACGGCTATGTGGATGGCATGGGGTTTGACACATGTCTGACTGATAGTGCCTGTTTGGCCTCTTCCTTTCTTTTATCGCCGTTCCTGTTCCAAGTAATAAAAACTTCAGTTGCGAGAGTCAGCGTTTGTCCCATTTGCGTGCTTCGTCTGCTCCGTCCTTTTTTTTTTGCGCTGTTTTTACGTTACAACTAGCATGGTGGGTGCCATACAAATAAGTTGATTATGCAAATTTACAGAAGTATATAAATCAAATGCAAAATGTTCTCAATTTTAGGGATAAAGAAAACACGTTAGATAGTTTTAGAGAACCGTTTTTGCACATCCGATACGGTACGATGGGCCTTTCGGTATGCGAACTGCGCATGCGCTACCGCAGAAGACTCGCACATGCGCAGTTCGAACCGGAGGGTCCATCATACCATGTCGGATGTTCAAAAACCTGTACCTAAAACTCTCTATCAGATCGACGTAACCGAAGAATATGGTCGGCGGCATGTCTTCAAAAAGGTGAAATCGGTGCATAAACTAGGATCACTGACAGCTTAAGAAACTCAGGGGGGGGGGGGGCTCATTATGTTAATTCACTCTTCTTGTTTCGTGATTGGTTGTTCGGCGTTATTATCAGAAAATGCCGCATTCTCATTGGCTGCGGAGAGATAATGAGATTCTCGGGACCCTCCGCACCCTGCGCTTCTTAAGCTATACGGAGAGCAAGTCGTCTGCTTCTTGCCCAAGATTTGTGGTGACGTCAGAAAGACGCTGAGCTCTGATTGGCTCTGATTGTAGGGTAGTGGGTAGACCTGAAATTCGTCTGCTTTTCTTGCAGGGTTGTAATGACGTCAGAACATCGAGCTCTGATTGGCTCTGACTGAAAGGATAGTGGGTAGACCTCAAAGCAAGCTGCCTTGAGGCCTACCCACTATCCTTCATTCAGAACCAATCAGAGCTCGATGTTCTGACGTCATTACAACCCTGCCAGAAAAGCAGACGAACTTGCGCTTCGCATATCAGTGACCGAACACCAGAATTCACAGTTAAGCGAAAACAAAGCACGTCCATGCCTTTCTATTTACTTACAAGACACTGCAGGCCAGCAATGAGGTCCAAGCAGGAGAGTATTAACAAAACAAGCCAACGCTCAACGAAAGCTTAACAACCGTGGAAACCAGAAACTGTACCTCAAAATGTACGCAAAAGCTTTCAATGTTTGAAACACATTGTAACGCAAAGTGAAGAAGAAAAAAAAAACAATTACGCACGTGAATTTATTATTATTTATTTACAATATTTTGTAGGCTAGTATCAAGGTCCGAGCAGGGGGTTATAAAACAATCCAACGTACGAGGAAAAACACTAACAGCCATGGGAACCGGTATTATATTTGCTCATATCTGGCAAGGGTTTTAAGAAACAACGTTCATGGTGTTTTGGGCACAAGTTGATCCGATTAGGAGCGGTTCAGGATGGCTTATACAGAAGCACCGGCATAAAACAAACAAGTAAACAAAACAAAACAAAGCGCCTCTCAGAAAACAACATGGAGAATGTCTCCTTTTAGCCACCACCAGTTGCGCCGTGGAGGCCTCGTTAAAGGTCAGTCTGGAGCGGAGGATTCGCCGCGAGCTTCGGACGGACGTACCCGTCTGATCCACGCCGCATCGCCTGGCAACCTAACGACGTTGTTCTCCGCCCTCTCGCCCGCATTCGCCTTTATCGATTGGCCCCGGAACTCCGACGCGCGCGCTGCACCCTGGTAAGGGTTTCTGTCCGCCATTTCTGTTTTTTAAACGCCTATTTGCCGAAGGGTCCGCCGTTCCGATTCCTTCATCATACGAAGGGTCCCGAAGAACATCTTTGTCACCGTTATCTTTTTGCCGCCTGGGTAAGCTCGGTGTTTCTTTCTGTTGCTTGGGTGTTGTCGCTTGCGGAACATTCCTGCCCGCGGTTGGGTGTTGTGTACGGGGGCCGATGCAGGTCCGGGAGCCTGCGGGTTTGGAGGTGACGTATGTTAGGGTTCGTTAGGCGCTGAGAAGAACGTGAACGTTGGCATGAAAATTAAACATACCGAGGATTAGGTTTGGTTTTAAACTTGATTAAGAACTGGATTCAACGCGGCTTCTAAATGTCGAAAATGTCCTTAATTGCGAAGCTTTAGTTACTTCAGCTAAAGATAACGTATGTTTCGGGCATGAAAGAAAGAAATAGGACATCTGATATGCCTATTTGTAACGGTATAACGGCTCGTTGCATTTCTATTTTAGAAATATTGTTTTGTATACAGTTATCAAAGACTGAAAGTTATCGAAATATTGGTGGTGTCGACGGCCATACTTCGCATGATACTCACCTGTATGGGAGAACCTGTCTTGATTGTAGACGCGCGATGTTTTCCTGTAGGGTTAGTGCTAACGGATTGTTGAAACATTTAATACAATGCGTAATAAATATGACCTCGATGGTAGACATGCAATGTCTCCTTGTGGGTAGGTTAAGTTGGTCATTGAGACTATCTTATATGCAAGCTCTGCATGCGCCCTTTTCCGCATGAATAATCTTATCACTACTGCTTTTATTACATTATTATATTATATGTGCAATAAAAAAGCGTCATAAAAATGATCAATATTAATTGTTTGGATATTATAAAAAAGTTGTTCTGTCAAATCTTAATGTTGACGTAAAGCGAGTGATATGAGTGCGAGAAGTAGGCAATAACGTAAACGATTACCAACGAATCATCTGTTCTTATACCAGATATGACAAGCATAATTAGCTTCAAGTACCAACGTAATCTTTAATAAAAAAAGTTTTGGTACGGTGCAAGCGGATAACCATGTTTTCATGCGCTCCAAATCTTCAAATACTTCAGAAATTCCCAGGGAACCGGCAACCATGGCACATATCAAAGTCACCCTCGGATTGCTGCTAGTCTACGCTGCTACCAAAAGCTTCGCCATGGGCCAGGCGTCGTACGACAGAGGCATCGAGGGACTGACAGACGGCTTCCTAAAGCAAGTAATGTCGAGGATTCACGGAAGTGGTTTAGACCTATCCGATGGATCTCTGGAGTTCATGGACCGCAATACCGTGGAGTCCCCTCCAGACGTTTACCCTAGGGACCCCAGCTACAGCAGACATCAAGGACGTTACCGCAAGGAAGGACAGCAGCAGGACATCCTTGGAGGACCGTCCCTCAGGGATCAAGAGTATCTCCAGCACAGTTCACTTTGGGGACATCAGTATGTTGCTGGTGAGTGGACAGCTAGGGAGTCCGTTGATTAAATCAGATTTGCAGACGTACTACACTAGACTCTGAAGCTATCTGTGCATCTGTTTTCTGCAGAGAAATCAAAGTGATCTACAAAGCCGACCACTGACTATTTGTAAAAACAAAATTTACTTCTAACATAGTTTGAGCAAGCGACATGTCAAGCTCATTCTTCTTGCGGAGATGACGTTTTGTGCTACATTGTCTTTTTCACACATCGGCATTTGTTGCATGGTCATGTAGGTTGGAGTAATTAGGCTGTCAAAATGTCGTTATTATAAATAATCTTATCGAGACCTCCGGCTTTATGGTTGTCCCGTCGGACAAAGAGCATCTGAACTGCCGCTACTACATCGGATAAACCTGTGGATCCTCCTGTTGCTTAAATCTTCTACACGAATTTTAGGTTTTATCTGACCACGAGTTCTTACTTAACACCAAAGATCTTTTATATACTAAATAAAAAGGGTCACGCATACTTTTAGTCAACGGCCATTCAAGCACATAAATGGAGTGATGGTGGCGCCATCGAAACCATCAAGACACTGGGACTAAAATAGATGCCATATTGTCTCCACATGGAGTAGACAATTTTACATTTTGTTCTTCTTCATAAAACTAAAACATTAGGCTTGATTTTAATATGGCGCCTGAAGATGCTTAATTTAAAACTACTTTTTCAACACAAGCTTACTTCGAAAAATAAAAACAAAAACTATGTGGCATTGCCACGTTAGTGGGCGTTAGTTCGTCTTGTACGCGTTACTGAAAAAAGTAAACGATTGAAATTACAATTACTTTAATAAAAAAGTAACCGAATACAGTAATCAATTGCTACGTGACAAAAATAATGGAAAATTACCAGAAAGTAATTTATCGTTTTTTTACGTTACTTCTTATTAGAAAATAAAAAAATGCATACACATGTTCAAAGAGGTTGCATTTCGTTTCTTTTCGACATTTACACCTTTTTTTTATAGTGCCCGAAAATTTGCTAAACACAGGAATCAATATGCTTGAGATCGTAACCCAAATATTGGGCCAAAATAAAGTTGTTTTTTTTTCGCGAAGATATTGAATTTACAATTTTGGTCATGAGCGTGTTTTGTTTTTTAAAGTGAAAGTCTCTATTAGCAACAAACAATGAAGAACCGACATCAGCGAAAGGCAGGGGTTCGCTCTTTTGACAGTAGATATTGCTCCCAACTGATTACAAGCAGTTTCATAGCGCCAAATGAAAGCTTTGTAGGTCGCTCCGGCCAACACCCAGCAGAAGGCATCCGCGCGTCATCAGATCGATCGGGTGAGGAACCGATCAGTGTTCGGCTGGAGACTCTGACCCGTCAGCGTGGACTCAGACCAATAACCTAGTCAATGACTGTTCATAGAGGGCACCCGTGCAGCAGCACGAAACAAATGCTCGGCCTGGTCTATTTGTAGACTGCCCGCTGAACCTGCAAGCCTGCCTTCACTTGACTTCACAGCACTAAAAATGCGTGGTTGTATTTAATTGTTGATTTTAGCATCATTTTCACTTGCCGATTTCACTATAGCCGTTCTGAATTTCGCGGTACTAAATAGAACACCGGAAAGGGTAAACGCTGGTGATTCAGGCTATCCAGAAGGCTGGACTGACACTCAAGCCGTCAAAATGTCAGTTCGCTTACGGCGAGCTTAAATTCTTGGGCCATGTCGTGAGTGCTGAGGGTGTAAGCCCTGACCCGGCAAAGACATCTGCTGTCGCCGCATTTCCGAAGCCGTCAGACAAGAAAGCCGTAAGAAGATTTCTTGGACTGTGCGCTTACTACAGGCGTTTCGTTCGCGATTTCGCCAAGATTTCTGCACCACTCACGCATCTGACGAAGGATGACGTGAACTTCCAGTGGGGGGAGGAACAAGAACGAGCGTTCAACGAACTGAAGGAAAGACTCCAGTCGCCCCCTATCCTCGGACACTTCGATCCAGCAGCGGAAACGGAAGTTCACACGGACGCCAGCAACGCCGGACTTGGCGCAGTACTCGTCCAAAGACAAGACGGAGCAGAGAGGGTGATCGCTTTCGCAAGCCGGGCACTGTCCAAGGCAGAGAAAAATTACTCAACGACCGACAAGGAATGTCTCGCTGTCATCTGGTCGTTAACCAAGTTCCGACCGTACCTGTACGGGATCCCGTTCCGCGTTGTCACGGACCACCACGCTCTCTGTTGGCTCGCCAACCTGAAGGACCCGTCAGGACGCCTCGCTCGCTGGAGTCTCCGACTTCAAGAATTCGACGTAACCATTGTGCATAAGTCTGGCCGCAAGCATAACGACGCCGACTGTTTGTCTAGGGCCCCAGTCGAATCTCCTTCCGACAGCACCGACGACGACGACGATGACGACCGTTTTCTCGGCGCAGTTACAGATGCCGACATGGGAGCACTTCAACGAAGCGACCCGGAACTTCGCGCCGTGATCGACCACCTCGAAGGTCAAGGAAGTTCAGTTCCGCGAGTCTTGGCCCGAGACTTACCAAGCTTCGTTCTGCAGCGAGGCGTGCTCTTCAAGAAGAACTTTGGAGCAAGTAACCATGCCTGGCTGCTGGTTGTTCCGGCCAGCCTGCGAGAAGAAATCTTTCAAGCCTGCCACGACGACCCGACGGCTGGACACCTCGGCTACAGCAGGACGCTCGCCCGGATTCGTGACAAGTACTACTGGCCAAAACTCCCGAAGTCTGTTCATCTGTACACACGGTCATGTCACGAGTGCCAACGGCGTAAGAAACCTCCGACGAGACCAGCGGGACTCCTGCAACCAATATCGACCCCTACTACGCCTTTCCAACAAATTGGAATGGATTTGCTTGGGCCCTTCCCGCCATCGACGTCGGGGAACCGCTGGATAGTCGTTGCCACGGATTACCTTACCCGGTACGCGGAGACGAAAGCCCTTCCGTCGGGAACAGCGGTGGAAGTCGCCAAGTTTTTCGTCGAGTCTATTCTCCTTCGACATGGCGCCCCCGAAGTCTTGATAACCGACCGAGGGTCATCTTTCTTGGCCCAGCTCACGCAAGAGATCCTTCGGCTCAGCCACACCAGCCATCGTCGGACCACCGCGTACCATCCGCAGACCAACGGGCTAACGGAGCGGCTCAACAAGACGATCGCCGACATGATCTCCATGTACGTCGACGTAGAGCACAAGACGTGGGACGAGGTATTACCATACATCACGTTCGCCTACAACACCGCAGCTCAAGAAACAACCGGGTTTACACCATTCGAGCTGGTGCATGGCAGAAAAGTGACAACCATGCTGGACGCGATGCTGCCCCATGAGCCTGTCGATGACGGATGCGACGATGCCCATGCGGTCAGTCAGAGAGCAGAAGAGGCACGCCAACTAGCCCGCCTTCGAATCCATGACCAACAGCGTGTCGACGCACGACGGTATAACCTTCGTCGCCGGGACGTCCACTTCCAACCGGGAGATCGGGTATGGGTGTGGACACCGATA
This sequence comes from Ixodes ricinus, assembly GCA_037355805.1. Taxonomy (NCBI): domain Eukaryota; kingdom Metazoa; phylum Arthropoda; class Arachnida; order Ixodida; family Ixodidae; genus Ixodes; species Ixodes ricinus. Next base: position 51,286 of record JAZHYW010058026.1, read on the forward strand.
CGGCGCCGCGGACTCAGCGAAAAGCTTCTGAAACGCTATTTCGGACCCTACAAGATCATCCGACGCCTCGGCGACCTGAACTACGAAGTCCTTCCCGACGGAACGCGCCCATCTGCAAGACGTCAGCCGCGACCCGAGGTGGTGCACGTCGTCCGGCTGAAGCCGTATTACGAACGATAGAACTTTCCAGCCTCGTCGACGAGTGAACCGTGAACCGTGAACCGTGAACCGTGAACCGTGAACCGTGAACCGTGAACCGTGAACTGTGAACTGCGAACTGCGGCTCGCGATTCTACTGTCCTTTTGCCGTGGATTTCTTTTATTTTGTTTTCGTTTTGTGCGGCATCGGGACGATGCACTTTTTTAAAGGGGGAATAATGCCGCGGGCGCAGCTGACCGAGTAGGCAGCGCGCCCGTGGCATAACGGTTATAGCGCTTGCCTTCCGCGCAGAAGGCCAGGGTTCGATTCCTGGTTGCGCCTACACATTTTTACTGACGCTGTAATGAAATGTTCTAGTAAATTCGAGAGCCGCCTTGCTAATTCGAGATTAGAATGTTCTACGAATCGAACCTTCCACGCCGGATGTTCCCGAAGCCCACGTGTGTACAAAAGGGGCGCCGCCTGACAAGCCTCGAAAATATAGTTAGTTGGGGTAGCTACAATAATCGCCGGAGTACCACTTTAAGCTTTAACAGCAGTTGTCGCTCGAAGTTCCCATCCTGAGAGAACACGTGACTTTCTTCGCGGGAGCATTGAGAACAAAATAAGCTATTGCTAATAGAATTCGTCACCTCCTTCAGATAATATATATATATATATATATATATATATATATATATATATATATATATATATATATATGAGAAAGAGAGAAGGATAAATAAACAACCACATGCTGGACTAGTAAAAAAAATTGTAGATGAGATAACATTATTTTCTTAGTACGTTCTATACAAGCAAGCATTGGGCGAACTCTTTCGAGATTGCATTGGGGGAGGGGGGGGGGTCTTTATTGTGGCTAGATCAGGTCAGTGCAGAACGTAGTCGTCTATGCCGCGGCAAACCACGATCATAACAACCCGTACACAGAAAACGAGGCACTCTTTTGTTAGTGGCCTAGGGGTCAAAAAAAAAAAGAAAAAGTGACCAACGTTGGTGCAACATATGCGAGTGACGCAAGGAAAGACAGTGAATTTTTTTTACGTAGAAAAATTGAACTCAATAGTTATAGCTCTTTCGAAAACATTTAATTGATTAGAAAAAAAATGTAATTGAATTACAACGAACGTTACCGCAGAAGAAAAAAGTAATTGAAGCGTTAAAAAGTTACAATAAAATGTAATTGACTACAAGTAATCAGTTACTTGGCAACTCGTTACGTGAAAGTCTGGCTTGTTCTAAATGCAGGATGGGATTTCAAATTAGAATGTAGCTTTGTTGTGTCATATTTTCAGAATCGCAACAATAACACGTTTTGTCGACTTACACAGCAGTGATTAATTGCACTTTCCTTCGTTCAATGTAATACGTACTAAACCCGCGGATTCACACATGTAAAGGCAAGGCACACACCTTGTTAAAAACACAAGTAATAAAAATTAAAAAAAAATACCAACACGATAAACCTGTCACAACACCCAATCACACAACTTCGCGTGCACTTTACAGTTTCGTTTCAGTTAAAACTACGCTAGTGTATTTATATGTTATGAGGTGCTCAGTCACATCTTCTTGGTGATTCACATTACTCCACGTACAGAAATTAGACACAAATGAACTTGGATACTTAAAATGCCGGAAATTCAAGTTACTAACGTGAACACTGGATTCCCTTTTAACTGGGTTATGAGAAACAGCGCGTTCCTCCTTGTCACAAATTTCTTGACAGTCATTAGTCAAGCAGCTGGGTCCCTAAAGCATCAAAACTATGCACGCAGGTGGTGCGGGGGAAGGCTACCAGCGCCTAAAGCCCGACGGCAGTGGCAAGAACATTCAAGTTGTCAAGACCGACGCAGTTCTCCCAGCGTACTGCAACCCACCTAACCCTTGCCCCAAGGGATACACAGGTAAGATGTCATGACGTAAGTTCAGCGTTTCCAAAGTATGACACAACCATTAAGAGCAATAGTATTGATCTTAGATTCGCTGGAACAACTATAGTAAAACGCACTGGGAACAGCTTTTATATTTTGTTTTTAAATCGTATTTTGTGTTTAAGGTTTAAACAGGGATCAACTCCGAAACGTAGCCCCGAACCGGTTTCAACAAAATTGGGGAAAACCAAAAAACTGCAGATAAAAACTGCTTTTGCGTAAAACGTTTTCTTTCCACGCAGCCTAAGGGCCCGGCCCGTTCACACACTTGCGTTTGCTTAGGACCGAGCTCTTGTGACCTCTTACGACGAGAAAACAACTAGAGGGACTGTATTGCAGAGATTGAGGTCACGTATTGTCATGTGACCCAATTAATGGGCATCGTTTGCAATTACGAGTCGCGAGGAGGTGCCTAAAACATTGACCGTCTGCAATCGTCCCCCGTCTGCTTTTCTCCTCGCCATCTGAAAACGCAGCGCATGCGCACTTGCGATCAATCTCCGCGGGAGGCCTCCGCCATTAAATTGTAAACGCTCCTCACGCCTTGCGTTAGACTCTTTCTACAATCTAGGCTCTCCAGAAAACACACTAACACGCTGGCGCCATCTATTAGGTGACCTTAGGACTATCATTTCACCAGAGCGAGCGTTCTGCTGTATTTGCAAGATCAAACGTACGCACTCTATGAGAAACGGTCGTTTATAATTTCGCCAAAAAGTTTTTTCGGAGTCAAGAGAAAAAGAATGATCGGCGAGAAAAAAAATATATGAAAATCCCAAGTGTTCCACGATTACCCGATAGATGGCACCAGTTTGGTCTCTCGTCGTTAAAGGTCACAAAACGATCTAAGGCACTCGGTCGTAAGCAGTCGCAGGTGTGTGAACCAGCCTTTTGCAGTTTTACATTTTTACACTGATTATCTTTTTAAAAGGAATGAAGAAACCGCCTCATTCTTTTGAAATATCGCGATTCTGTTACCTAATAGCGAAGAAAAGAACGGAATATTTAGCGATTCGCCGCCGCGGGTTGGCGACCATTGGAACTAAGGCGTGACGCGCCATGGGTATAATTTATTAAGCCGGCAAGGTGTGCTATTATGTGCTCAATCTAACCCTATATTTTGATAAATATTGTCGTTTCAACATGAGTCCAGGTGTCAAAAACTCCATATCATCGACCAAGTAGTTTTATATTCAGTTTTAGTGGCGCCATCTGCCCGAAATGGAAAACACTATTCCTCTCTTGAGGAATAGTATTCTCCCCATTCTGCTACTACGTCAGTGGAACTTCATTATAGGAAAGGCAAGCTTTCTTTCACTCCACCCCCCCCCCCCCCCCGCCATTCACCTATCGTTGTCTGTCTCTACATCACTCGGACCAACCTTCAAGGTCGCCATGTGAATCGCAACCAAAGGCCGCGCAAGCTGGAGCCTGGAGACTCTGAGAGAGAGAGAGAGAAAACTTTATTGACTGAGGAAATGGGTCAAGGGGAATAGAGGTCATGGTAAAGAGAACCCAACCACATCTTCCCTATCCCCATTGCGCGTCACCGCGCATGTGACTAGAAAGACGGTGTAACTGTTGAAAGTGGTTTGGAGGTGCCCAAAACGTCAATTGTTTGATTTTCTTTTTTCTAGAAAACTAACGCGTGTAGGCAACGTTTTTTTCCAGTTCTTTAATTCAGGCGTGAAAGGGAACAACGACCAAAATTATTTGACCAAACTCCAACCATTGTTGCGCGGCCCCTTTAAGCTTTATTCTGGGTTGACCCGGAACGCAGCTCTTAAGGCCCGTTCACAGTATTGCATTGGACTACGACCGACTGAGACAAGGCCGGTTTTTATGCGCGTAGAGTAAGTTCGTCTGCTTTTCTTGCAGGGGTTGTGGTGACTTCATAACGCCGAGCTCTGATTGGTTCTGACTGAAGGGTAGTGGGTAGACCCCAAGGCATCTAACATTGAGGTCTACCCACTATCCTTCAATGAGAGTTAATCAGAGCTCGGCGTTCTGACGTCACCACAACCCCTGCAAGAAAAGCAGACGAACTTGCGCTCTGCATACCTCTTGCGACGGCTTACGACCGGTTGCGCAGCAATGCAGACGGTCGTAAGTCGTCGCAAGAGGCTTGAAAGCCGGTCTTGTCTCAGTCGGTCGGAGTCAAGCGAAAGTGTGTGAACGAGCCTTTACCGAGCTGTCTGCGAGGCTTATCTTTCTTCAGGAGCACTCCTTGTCTCATTTTCTTCTCTTATCAGTACCGGTAAGTTTTCCCAGTATTCGGGTCAAGCTCATGTCCATCAGGAAAGAGACAGGGGTGGGGGGGGGGGGCGATATGTCGGCTCTATCCTGTTTTCTTAATCGTAAGACCAGATGACCACCATCTTTTTTTTTTTTGTCCGACACCAAGGGGCGTCGGAGAAGAGCTCACCGGAGAATAGTTCACCGAAGAAAAGATCAACGCGGCTTTTAAGCGGATGCGGAGAAAAGCTCACCGATTTTTCTTTCTTCTTCGCTTAGCGGATTGTGGTTCACACGTTGCAATTTAACACTATTAGAATTCGTCCCTTCATTAAAAATAATTCTCCTTTTTTTGTAATATTCTTGAAGTTCATTGGGCATATTTAATAATTCTGCAGAAATTAGAAATCTTTCATTCTGTATACTAATGACGCCGCAAGTATAAAATCAGAACATGCGACACCCGTAAAAAGACAACAATTTATTGACAGCTTGACAGTGCGTTGTCGGTAGCTCTACCAAATAAAGAGCCTTTTCTTTTTTTGCGAGTTAATATGAATAGCGGTGTGTTAACCGCTTCAGTTCCGAAGATTGTATGGTGCCTGATTGATAAGTATGTGTTTGTTGATGTAATCAGTGTCGGCTATGCTGTTTTCTTTCTGTTATTTTCACTAATAAAACTTCAGTTGAGAGATCAGCTTCGTCCTGTCGTGTTTGTTGTCTTCACTCCGTCTTCGTCGTTTGTGCGGTTTTAATCATGTATAACGCTTACCAATTCGCTACCTTAGAGAAGACCAGTTCTTATATAGGTTGCGAGTAAGAACGGTGACAGTGTGCAGCTCTGAAGGTCATGGGTGGCTCGCCGTAGAGGGGCACTATCACACAAAGGCAACGTGTGGAAATACCAGCGCGAACGGCTAGAAAACGTGCATGTCCGTAAAGGAAAGAAACCTCGATATCGGACTGACCATCCTATCCTGTTTTTAAAGGTTAACAAAAGCTTCAAAGAGATTTTCAGGCGCCACGTTGTTGCGCATGCAATTTCGAATTTTCGGTATTTAGAGTTTTGCTTTTTAGGATTTAGGCAGACATTATTAAGTGTTCGAACTTTTTCCTGCTCTTCAAGTTCATAAATTTTCAGTCAGGCTTTCGTTGCCTAGAGAGTAAACCACAAAAAACACCCACCCGCAATTATTAATTTGGGATCAATATACCCAATAAGCTTAACAAATATTACAAAAAAATTGACATTTCCTTTTTACGAAGCTGACGAATTTTAATGATAGTAAGTTGATATATGTTACGCATAATCCAACAGCCTCCTTACGAACAGAAAAAAAAATCGGTGAGCCTTTTTTTGCACGCGCTCAATGACCAGTGAGTTTTTCTCCACATTCCACGGTTTTGCGGTGAGCTTTTCTCCGGGGAGCTTTTTTCCGAGATTCGACACCGAGAATAGGCACCAAAAAATACCGAATCTCTGGCAAAAAAATAAACCCCGATCAAAAGAGCCCCAAACTTAGAAGATGAAATAAGCCCCAAAATGTCGGAACCCTATCTATAAACAAACGAGCTTGCCAACAGGAGCTGGGAGCAGTGCGCACACAAATAATTTTGTTTTCTGAAGAGCCGATCTTCTGCGCATAAGCCGAATATGACATATGCATGTGTATGTGTCATGCACATGCGCGCACCTGAGGCAGACGAATGCGTTTTTCTACGGGGGATATTCACTGGACGCCATATTTGAGGACGATGTTTAGAGCGCATGCTCAGAACGAGGCTGCTAAGACCGGCAATCCTGCAATGCACGTTGCAAAATAACTGTGGAGGATCGCCATCGGCACGCGCTCAGGAATCGCGCGCACAGCTATGGCCGCCAGCGAATACTTGCCTATACATAGCTTGCACTGACGTTCCATCAGCCGCCATTGTGATGGCCTTGCCGCTGAGCGTGCGCCTTCCGCAGCACGGGCTTTGCACTTTTCCCGGAGAGAATTGGGAATGGCCCAGACTGGCCGCCATCACGGGGCGATGACGTCACGTGCGAGCCATATATAAGCCGCGCGCGAGGCAGGGTCAACGGAACTCGAAAGCGACCGGGAATGGCTATATCAAGCATGACCTGATTATCTCGGGTGAGCTATAAAAAGATTGCAACTTCGCCCTATCAGGAGAGTCAAGAACCTACTGACAAGAGACGAATCAGTGTCATTGTTTTGCTCTATCTCTCGGAATCTGTCGATGACCGGAAGGGGGGGGGGGGGGTCTCTGTTTGGAGTGCACAAGTAGTTTCACGCATGAAAACTACACGGTGTTTCTGACCGCTATTGGGACGTAAAACAAATTCGTATAAATAAACCAATAAACACAATAGATTACATTTTCTTAAAGGTGTCTTTGGGTGGTGCAATCATCGTACCAAAGTTTTATACTCGCGAGATTCGTGAAACAAAGTTTAAGCTTGAAAAGTCTTGTTTTTTTATGCAAAAAATGGGGACAACACGAAAAAAACAAAATAAACACGTCTGATTCACGTTGCTGCTCAGACATGGCGCTACACACGCTCGGATCAGCTGAAACTGCTTTGGAGTGTTCATTTCAAAGAAGATTTTTGCGCTTTTGCTTTATGTTGTGCAGTTTCTATTTATTTTACCTGAAGATTTTTTTTTTTTTTGGCAGCGGACGTTTATAAAGTTTGAGGAAGATACATGCGTTATATAAAAATACCTTTGTGAAAAGTTTCGTCGCGCTCACTTGAGCAGTTTATTTATGTGAATTTGTTTACGAACCGCATAACACTCGGAAACACCCTAGGACCGCAGTCTCGAAAACATGGTATAACACTCTTTGTAATGTGCGCATTACTAACGAACGCTATAAAAAGGTAGATGACAAGACGACAAGGAAAGGGTTTACGAGTAATGATATCTATAGTTTTTCATTAATGCGAGTAGGAATAAAATGAGGAGATGATGAAATCCTGCGAGTCTATTATAAACAGTGGAAAAAAATACATTTTTTACCCTAGATTTTTGCATATATTTTATAAGTTATTGAAAAAGATTGTTTACTCAGGAGAGACGATCTGCGCTAGCCAGCGATATAAAGGGTGTTTGATGTTAAGTCGAGCATACTAATTTGAATAAGAAGCCATAAAACACTTACGAATGCGGCCTGTGGAAATGAGTTATATGGCAAGGAGGGCGCAATATAGGGGCTACATTTTGTTAAATGATGTTTTTATTAGTGAAAATACACAAACTTTTCAAACTATACTCCGTTTCATACTTAGCGTGCAACACTGTCAAAGCTACTGGCGCGAGCGCGTGGCTTCATCTATGGTTTTGTTTGCGCGAGCACGCGTGCAATTAATCAACGAGATCAAGCCCCATGCTCGCGCCAAAAGCTTTGACAGCGTTGCACACCAAGTATGAAACAGAGTATAGAAACTTGCTGGGCTTCATCAAAAACCACAACATCAGTCGTTTTTAGAAAGACTGAAGCACGTGGGAAGTGCGGGGGTACGCTAAAGATACAACTCGTGTAAAAGGCCAAGGCGGCAAACCAAAACGCGAATGATAATCTAATTTTTTTAAATTTTACAGGTTACAAGGAGTTTGATGGGTTGAAATTAATGCTAAAATAACTCACTCCGGCTGAAGAGAAAAAAAAACGGGGCTTATTGCATTATTTTGATTGCCGACTCGACATACAAGTTTCACAAATTGCAACGTCCCTCCATTCAAAAGCACGAAAAACTTTTAATGCTGGTTTTGGCATCATCTTCACTTGCCGCCTTCTCAGTGCCTGCCTTAAATTTAGACTCAATGAATAGAGTGCCGCGGGAAAGAGCAAAACCTGGCTGTTCCGAAGAGGTGTTTAGTTTCGGGTCGGTAATTACTAGTTTCCGATACTACAGGAGTAATAAAAATGTGTCTGCCCTTCGGTTACCATTAAACTTCCGTTGGCCGCCTTGTCTTATCAACGGTTCTCGAACGATGTCGATGTCTCTTCAGTCCCTTCCGCGCAGGTTTGAATGTGTTTCGTACTTCCCGCTTTGACTGCAGTACGGGAAATAATGGGCTGCCCCACTTGTGATTCGCATCAAGGGCGAGCTGCGTGCAACGATTTGTTTCTTGTGAGGGTGTGTGTCCGGTGCCGATATTCATCGAAGACTGTGCACAGTGTGCAGAAAAGTGTTTTATGTCGAGCAGAAATGTGTGTGAATAAATACCAAAGTTCAATGGAGGACGCACAAATGTCGCCGACGAAGGAGGAGTCGGACACCCGTCCATGTGGTACGACAAAGAACGACACTGAACGTGCACGCGAATCGATTCTGAAAGGTAGACGAGGGACAAGTGATGACGGGGCAAATCATTTGTAAATCAGCCAAGGCTCTACCTATGCAATAATTTAAACAGTCTTCGGTTTCAAAAAGTTTGTGCTAGATGGATACCAAAAAAGATTGTGCGACTAATCTTTTTATACCCGCGAATTTTGTATTGCTTAACGCTGGTTCCCACACTTGCGACTGCTTACGACCGCGTGCCTTAAAACCCTTTAAAATTTCTTGCGACGACATAACACACTGGCGCCATCTCTCGGTTGGCCGTCAAACACTTGCAGTTTCCGTACTTTCTTTTTTTTTGTTCGTGCGTCATTTTTTTTTGCTCAAAAAAACTTTTGACAATGTTATAAACGACTATTGCTCACAAACAGTATGCCCATTTCATCTCGCAAACACCAAAAAAAAAAAAAACCTTCGCGCCAGTGATTTGCAGTTTCAGGGTTATCCCACAGATGGCGCCAGCGTCCCAGCGTGTTCTATCGTTGCGCGAGATCACGAGAACTCGGTCGTAAGGAAGGGCGAGCGTGTGAACGAGAACCGTCGTGCAGGCGAGGACGGCTGCCTGGAGGAGTTCGAGAACACGGCGACCTTCAGCCGGGAGTACCAGTCTGCCCAGGACTGCATGTGCGACTCGGAGCACATGTTCGACTGCCCCGGCGCCACCCAGGAGAACGAGATCGACGCCCTGGCTCGCTCCATCCAGAACGAAGGACTGATGGAGTCCACCCTGGACCGCATCGTGCAGCACATCGATCCAAACGTTCCCGTAATTTTGTCTTGTTGGGATCTCGATTACACCCGTCGCCGGCAACCTAAGAAGTCCCGTGCATCTCATTATCGTTCAGCATCCAATGAGATTGCGACATTAACCCATAAGAAAATCTAAGGACCAATCAGGAGGCAAGAAACGTGAACATAAAGAGCCATGCGTTTCTTAGGCTGTCGGTGACTATTTGCGGCGAGAAATATGGGTATCGCCGTCTGGTGGAATATTTGACAACCCAGAGTGAGGATCCTTCAACTTCCTCAGCTGGTGCAAGCACGTGCAATGCAAAGCTCCTGTGCACTATGAAAATTAAAACATAACCGCGTGGGTAGCACGTGCGCTATCCATAGGGAGGAAAACAGCAGCGACCCTAGCGAGCTTGTCACCGCGAATACGGCAGGGGTTTCAAACCTATTTGAGTGTGGGGGCCAGATGGGCCCATCTCTAAAAGACCGAGGGCCAGAGTAAGGTGGGAAAGGGAGGAGGGGGTGGGGGTTAAGAGATTTTACAGAGGACAGTCCTCGTGCTCTACGCTTCTTTTTGTGCTCTACGCTTCTGTTTGTAAACTTACAGTTTTGACAGTGGTATATTCTTAGATTTGATTTGTTCACAAGAATACTTTGACCTTTTACCTGATGCGATAGCTAGAATTAATAGGGCAGTGTCCCGCCATTGTGCTGATTTTTTTTATAGAGCAAGAGATTAAGCACACTGTCGATCGTTCTCCTTGCTCAATTCACTCGGAATTAAGCAAACTGAAGATGTTTCGACTAAATATATATATATATATATATATATATATATATATATATATATATATATATATATATATATATATATATATATATATATATATATATATACGGGCATGGTAGCGGGGGCCGAAGGCGTGGGGTATAACTGAGAGGAAAAGCAAAACCCTTGATGAAAACAGCAACAACGGGTGGTTTATTCTTCGACGTTTCGGCCGGAGTCCGGCCTTCGTCAGCCGGAGTCCGGCCGAAACGTCGAAGAATAAACCACCCGTTGTTGCTGTTTTCATCAAGGGTTTTGCTTTTCCTCTCAGTTATATATATATATATATATATATATATATATATATAGTATATTTATATATAGTATATATATATATAGATATGTATATTTCTATAGAAGTATTATATCTATATACATGTCCATATATAGATATACGCATAGATATATACATATATATATATATATATATATATATATATGTGTGTGTATTTATGAGAGTTCTTGGTTTCCTGGCGATTATTTAAGGGACAGTCTAAGAAAATACTTCTATTTTTAATTGTGATACTTTCTGAAAGCGAGAATCACGGGCTCGTAGCTTTATTTTCGGCAGTTGCCTTTGTTGACTGAGAATTCGCGCAGCCGTCATACGTCATAAGACCGGAGCTATACATTCTGAGCGAATACCAATCGGTGACATGAGATCATTATGGCGCGTGCCATTTCGAGCGCAAGAGACATGGCAACGGGGAGGATATCAGTGGGTTACCTGGGGTGGCAGGCCGCGTGTTTGAGGCAGCGGCTATATGGCGACCAAGTGTTCCAAACTACGTCTTTGGCGCATCGAAACGCAAAGAGCGGCGCACCAATCAACGGGCACCTGAGGGAACGTGCAGGGAACCCGCGATGACAAAGCAGTCAAGCGCGCGCCGTCATTGCTTGAGGTTGGGGGGGGGGTGCGCGGGAGGAGACAAAAGCGCGTTGTTGCGTTTAGCAAATAAATAAACGCACGAGATGGCCAAGGAACACAACAGATAACCGTATAGCTGCTTTACAGTCCCCGTGTGAACTGTCCCCATTTTTGTGTTGTTCTTGTTCCCACTGTCCCGGGTTGTAAAGATATTTATAATGTGTTATTCTTGTGCGACTGCTCTTGGTAACAAACCAGTTTGCTGAGCTAAGCTCCCAGTTTAGTGTCTTTGATAGCACTGCGTAAGAGATAAAGTATGGCTCCGCTATCACTCGAATTTCCGCGTCACAGAAAGCTGTAACTTGCCGAAAACATGCGTCTGATGTTCATTACACTGCAAAACAAAGGTAAATCAGCCGAACGTGCTTTACAGAACCATTGAACCACATAGGCCTACGGAAGGGAGACCAACTTTAAAAGTTTAGGAAAAAAACTATGTGGCACGTGTGGCAACGTCACATTAATAACGCAATGACCCTGATATCCTCGTCTCTGACTTGAAGTTTTCAGAGAACATTACCGCCATACTAACACGAGACACTGATTGGACGACAGCGTCTAGCTGGAGATAACTTGGTGATTGCGTCCAATCGGTAGTTGAACCTTCGGCAAACTGCGTTGGCCTTTAATGTAAGGGGAAGAGGCGATGCTGGTTGGCGCCAAAAAAACGTTGAAAGGCATTAAAAAGTGTGTTCAGAAAATTCCTTATTTGCAAGACACCTCTTAAAGTCTGCTCACTTCCAACAAAAGGCTACTAAATAAACTACGGTCCAGAGTTACGACATTTGGGCCGTACCGTTGCTTAACACAATTATATCTAGATATCTGAACGTTTTTCTGAAATCGCGGGACACTATTTCCCGTTCTCCGGAAATGTTAAAACAGCCCATGACAAAGTAAAACGAGATCGCCTGACGCCGAATCGACTCAGAAAGTCACATTAATTTTGTTTTAAAGAAACTATCGCCAAATGCGCCCGCTCTGCACTAGGCAACAAAATGACGGCGCCCACGAGATAATCGAGGAATGGGGACAGTAAACAAACCTAGCTTAGTTTGTGGTTCTAGTAGAACCTAAGGAAACCAAAAGAGGTTTTGCCTGCAAACCAAGAAATCACTTTAATACCCATTTGGCATTCTACTGAGCAATTTTTCTTCGGAAAAAACGACCGCTACTGTTCTCTTTCTGTGACGTCACAAAAATAATACATTTGTACGCTGTTTTGCTCTGGAAATTGTGGAGTCTGGGGGAAAGTGGGGGGGGGGGGGGGACTGTCCTGAAGATTACATGATGCATGAGACAGTTTATGAGAAGAAGTATAGAAACTATATATTGAAATACTAGAGTGGCGATGGTTTGCCATAAATATAAATGACCCTCGCCATTTGGATTTGCCTTACTTTTATCTAACAGGTGGAAGGACAGCACAAGACGGTGATGGCCAAGAAGTTCTTCAATAATGAGGTACGTTGGATTTAAGGGGCGACAAATATTTGGGCCGGACTGTAGGGCCCTTTGTACAGAGGTGTGAATCCGAAAACTGAAACTATGCCGGTCTTTTTGTTCTTTCTCTTTTTTTCAGCATCGTGCACGATATTCAAAGCGATTCCAGAAAAAGACCAAGAAAAGCGTCAAACAATTAAGAAACTTGGTAAGTAAGTTTAAAATAGAAAACCATCTATATGGTGCTTGGTTGAGGTTTTGTGAGGAAGTTGGTTTATTTATTTTATTGGTAATCATTTTAGCTTTTACTACAGAGCAATAATTATTAGCAGACATTTTCAGATTTCATTGCAGAGGAGTGTGATAATGCAATGGGGTGATTATGAGCAAGGCGTAATTTATTTGTATAAATGACAAAATGTGCAATCCATAGCCGAGCAATATAGGGTATTTGTTTCCAAGACAACAATTATATAAAAAAAACACGATAAAATTTAAAAAAAAATCTTCCTGCCGAATAATGTCACATACCGAGGCAGGTGTCAAGGCTCAAATAGAAATAAACAGTTTGTGGTTCAGCGAACTCAAGTTCTGTAACTAACCTTTTAAGTACAATATAGCTGACATATTTCAATTGAAAATTTGCAGTCGGTTGTATAATATAGACAAGATATGGCATGATATATGAAAACAGAACAAAAAACAAGTTGCCACGTGACGCATTCCGCTAGCTGTGGCTGTACGAACGCAAGACAAAAGTTCGATTGGCATTGTGCGATTTTGCTTGCGATTTCTTAGTTGCAACGTTGAGCACCGCAACTTCACCCACGCCTTTTTGTGTTTTTTTCCGCACTAGCGACTTTGCGACTGCGACATTGCAAGCGAAATCGCACCGTGTGAATCGGGGGAAAGACGGCAAAGAGCGCAAAACTCCCAAAACTGTCATAGGTGAGACACACTGGCCCCCGAAGTCGGGCCAGTGTGTCTCACCGATCCGATTGTTTTTCGTAAATTATTGAAGAAACGTTCGGTTTTTAATTGCTCTCGTACTACAGCGCTATAATATCTAAAACATTGTGTGTAATTTGGCTGCACGCTCTAAAAAAATGGTCAATTGCAGTCGCATTCGCTTTGTTGGAGCAGACGCAGCTGTTGCAGCATGCAGGTGTATTCATGAACAAATTCCTCTCTGCCATGCGTGCTAAGGCGACGGTGCCCGATGAAATAGAGTCTCATGACCACCATTAGTTTGTCTAAAGTGAAACTGCTCTTTGAGCTACAAGATGACACAGAGTTTTGGAAAGGGTCCATAGAAGGATTTCAGCAAATGAGGAAGCTAAGAATAGAATTAGACTAAAAAAAATTCGATTTTCGCAGGGACAAAGAGCATGACGTTTCAATAGGTTATTTTCAAAAGGCCATCAAGCAACACTAGCGGTCGCCATTGCTTGGACACGAAGCACGTGACTTAATCCGAGTCTTCGCCAAACACTGACAAAGCACGCGTGTCTGATACATGCTTAGAATACGTGGTCAAGCAATATGCGGACAGGCTTTGAGGCGGGCTTTTGAAAAGCGTCTATTGCCCGTTGTCCCTGCACACATCGCATTTTCAAAGTCTAATGGTATTAGGGAGTTTTCGTAGAGGGTTTTCGCCATCCCGCAACGCTCTCCGCAACCCGCTACGATATCCGGAACTCTACAGTCAAAGCCACCGACGCGCAGGCGCAGTAGCGGCTTCTTCATTGTGGAGGGCTTAGCGGAGGGGGAAACTCGGTCTACGAAAACTCCATCAACTTTTCCATTCGCTAGGATCCTTCTACTTTACTCCGTGATTAGTGCCTCGTGTTCTGCGGGAAATCGAATGCACGGTTGATTTCGCCACCTTAAAGATGATACATTTATCCAGGGGACCAACCCGTACCTGCAAGGAGAGAAGCTCCCGGTCGTGGCCAAGAAGGCTCCTCTGTCTCCACGCATGTGACGCGATCGGTACGTGATAATCATGTAACACTTAATGTCTGCCTTGTACAATACGCCGCTCTAACAAATGTATTAATATCGTGTTACGCTTCGTCAGAGCTTCGCTAGAGAATGTATTCTACAGTGTTCCCAGACAATAAAACTTATTTATTGTTGATACCAGCTTTTTCTTTTTTTCTTTTACAGCGTCAGCTGTTAATGGCGCGTTCCCTGGTTTTTCGACGGCGTGAGCGAAAAGGAAAAGTTTACCCCGCTAAATTTAGCGGAAAACTTGACGTCACGTGACCTCCGCACCAATTCAGTTTCCCAGCTAAATTTAGAGGAAAAATTCGCGTCGCGTGACCTATGGACAAATTTAGTTTCCCCGCTAAATTTGGAGGGAAAATTAATGTTACGTGACCTATGCACGAATTCAGTTTCCCCGCTAAATTTAGCGGAGAAATTTACATCACGTGACCTACGCACCAATTCAGTTTCCCCGCTAAATTTGGGGGGAAACTTGATGCCACGTGACCTAACGTAATGGCACCTACAGACAAATTCAGATTCCCCCTTAATTTAGCGGAAAAATTGACGCCCCGTGATTAGGGTTGTGCAGAGATACTCTAAAATGTATCTGGAAATACAAATACTGGGGTACATGACGAAGACAGCTCCAATACTGATACTGAAATACACCCGTATAAAAGTATCGCCATACGTATTATAAATACGTTTGAAAATTAGAAAAAATCATTTGGAAATACAAATACAGGAAAACATTTTGCCGGGGCAGCAATATTCACATACATATTTTTAAAAGAACTTTGTGTGATGTTATTTCTTGTATTACCGGCAAAAAGTTACTATTGGTAAAACAGAAATGAAACAACTTTTTGCTACACATTTTATTTTTTCATATGAAAGCATTACAAAAGAAAAGTAAAACATACGACTTTGCTGCTACACTCGAATACCTTTAATGAGAGGCAGCTTTTTAAATAGCTCGTCGGTCAGCCGCTGCCAATTTGGGCAAATAGTCATGTTAGCGAACGAGATTAGGCGTTCTACAAGTGTCAACAAACACGAATTCTTACTAAAACAAACGAAGACCGCTTTAAGAAAGAAAAAGTTTTAAATCATGCAGATATATACTTTTTTTTTTCCAGTTTTCAATGCAGGTATAGACCTCGCATGGAGGTGGTAAAAGGTAGGTTTCGTCGACACGGTTCCTACTTCTAAAACAATAAAACCGTCCTGCAGTGAAAAAAAAAATAAAACTCTTATTAATCTTGAGGTAAAGATTGAACTTCAGCTTGGACGTTCTCGCGTCCGAAATTATTTTCACGCAGAACTTTCATTTTTCTTTTTACATAAAGCTGTAGGAACTAAGCAAGTTTCTAGCAGGTTGGTAATAATTTCCATCAAGAATGCAGTGCAGGTCTCCTTTCATTATATCTCACGCCTTCGAAGCAATACCACACGAACCTTTAAATTCATTTTATGTCTACCCAAATATCCCCACAAGGTCAGCATCCTTTAGTCCCATTGTCCGTACCTTTTCTGCAGTCACTTCAAGACGTCGCCTTCAAATTAAGTGACGTTATCTTATCTGACGATCTTTAGGAACAAACTTTACGCTCGCCCTAGTAAATGGGGCTGGGAGTGCAATGTACATTTGTAAAGCTTGTACCCAGAGTGCCTTCAACGTTTTGATTCTACAAAAATAGTTGCTCAACTGAAGCACTCTGGAATACAAACGTTATATTTGTAAAATAGGGAAGGGAGTCACCAATGTCGGGGCCATAATGTTCGAAACAAACCTTGGTCTGCTTGATAACAAAGTCTCAAGGTCCCATTTACTGTACCTTCTACCCCTCTGAAGCCTAAGAGAAGAGAGAAAAGAATCTCTTGAGCTTTCGCTTGGGGGTCACTGATTTCTCAAACATGGTAACGAGATACATTGGCCCGGGATTGTATCGCGATACAAGGAATACACCAAAAATGTATTTCGATACTGAAAACATGTATCGCGATACAGAAATATAGATACTAAATGTATTTTTGAAATATATGGCGATACCTTTGTATCGCGATACTGCACAACCCTGCCCGTGACCTACGCGCCGATTCAGTTTCCCCGCGCGTAAAAATTGACCTCACGTGACCTAAGCACCAATTCAGTTCCCCCGCTGAACTTGGCGGGAAAATTTATGTCACGTGACCTGACGTCACGGGACCTACACACAAATTCAACTTGGGAGAAGAGCGTGTTGGTTCAAGTGATGAATGAAGAAAGAATAACCAATTAACACTCGGACAACACAACCACATCTTTCAACTAGCAACAGATGATTAATAATTCCCACAGCGAGCAGCCGGCTAAAGCCAGGAGGGAAAGGGGGAGAAGGGGAGAGAAAGGGAGAGAAGGGGAAATAAAAACGCGAAGAGCAAGTCAGAGAGGTGGGTTTATCTCGAATTTTAGAAATTCAACCTTAGTTTTCGTCAGCAGGAGGGAAGGGTTTGACACGTTATTGTTTGCTGTGGTCATGGCGAATGACCTCCCTGCCGAATCTGCTATGAAGACCCCCAGGACTTTTGTTTCATCAAAGAGGGGATGACAAAGCGAACAAGAACGGGCGTGTATGACTGGAGAGGCCTTAGAAACTTCGTTGTGATGTTCCCGGAGTCTGTGATTGGTGCATCCGCCGGTCTAACCTATGTATTGATGGCCGCAGCTTAAGGGGATGAAGTAAACTTTCTTTTCTTTTTATGAAATGAACTTCTCCTCGTGTTTAACAGTGCAGCTCATCAGAATCCGGTTGTTATTCACTTGTTGACAGAGTTGTGTAAGACGGATGCGGCACGAAAAGACTACATTCGTGTCAAACTTTGAGGCAATGGTTTTTATCCGGTGGGCTGAATTGTGTACGTAAGGAATGACGGCGAATCGGGCTTTCTTTTTAGTGGCTGGTGACTGGCGATCATGCCCGCGGATCAGCCTTTCCATTACTGATCGTAGAAGGTCGACGGGAAACCCTGCCCTGACAAGCCTCATGTGCTGGAATTTGAAGCTATCTTCTGAAAGATGACAGCAAGACTTCGTGAAGGATGAAGAAAACAACGATTTAATGATGCCGTGTTTTACCGACTTCGAATGGGCGCTGGAAAACGGTAGGACAGGTTTAGCAGACCTTTGTTTAAAGGCCCAGTAAAGTATAGTGGCACTAACGTGATGACGCAAATCAAGGTACTGAAGACCTTTATTCGAAAATTCTTCCTTCGTGAAGGTAAGGCCTGACGAACAAGCGGAAAAAATGGCTGTAATACTATCAGAAGAAGTTCGATCAGGAGGATGTTCAGGATGAATGAATGCTGCTCCCTTTCTCTCCCCTTCTCTCCCCTTCATTTCCTGGGTTTAGCCGGCTGCTCGCTGTGGGAATTTTTAATCGTCTGTTGCTAGTCGAAAGATGTGGTTGAGTTGTCCGAGTGTTAATTGTTTATTCTTTCCTCATCCATAAATTCATGTTCCCCGCTAAATTTAGCGAAACAATTTGCGTCACGTGACCTTTGCAGCAATTCAACTTCCCCGCTGAATTTGGCGGGAAGACATATCACGACCTTAAAAACATCTATTCATCAACAACGTATCGACGCTAAATGAACGCAACGTCATTTCAATATCAGATCATCGCATGACGCACGATCGGCGCAATGTTAATCGATTATCATATCGTCGAATACATGGCTTGCACAACGCTTGCATTGACGTAACATGAGCCGCCATTGCTCTGTATCATGCTTCTGTGCTCGTACCTTCTGCCGCATTCATATCGCACCATCGAATTTGTTCTTCTCGGCAAGCCTTGTCGAGAAGAACAGATTCGATGGTGCAAAATATTTGCTGCAGAAGGTACGGCACAGGAGCATGGTATTCGCAACTTTCACGGCCTATAGGGGGCGCACTGGTGCCTATCAAAATGGCTGTCATCTGGATGATCGTCGTAGAACAACGGTATGAGTCTGGGTCTGCGACGCGTAAGTAGTTCTAGTTTTGCTATATCCGAGCAGTGTTAGAGCCTTACGTTAGTTTTTTACGCCAGGAAGGCGTTGGCAAGGCCATTTATTATGAGGCCGATCATCCAGGAGCTAGGGAGCGCGATTCTCACACCGCGGTACCACCATCGCTGAAAGTTGCGAATACGGAACAATGGCGGCTAGTACGGTGTCATATGACCTCACGTGCAAGGCATGTATAAGCAGCACAGCTGACGCTGTGTAAATGCAACACGTCGTGTGATCGCCGCACAATTGTTTTACGTTCTTACCCTGAAGTACAAAACGGGAAAACATAATCCCCAAGTCAAATTAATTAAATCAGCTCGCCCGCATTTTGACTCTACTCGTGTACAGTACATGAGCTAAATTAGACTATCATCATACTGGGGTGGCTCTCTTGACTAGATCACACCAACATTGTCATCATCACGAGCTAGGTCAGCAAGCTTTGCGAAGGAGAGATTAAAATAACATACACAGGGACAACTTTTTTCAGCATTTCCGTAATAGGAGGAGAAAGCGGGCACAACTTTGATCAGCGCTGAAAATGGGAGAGGCCACGCGTGCCCGTACCTTTGAGTGCATTGCCAAGAAAAGTTGTCTTCGAGTGTTCTCAACTTTCAGCGATGGTGGAACCGTGGTGTGAGAATCACGCTCTCTAGCACCTGGATGATCGGCTTCACAATAAAGGTGCTTGCCTACACCTTCCTGACGTGAAAAAATAAAATACGGCTCTAACGTTGCTCTTATACGGTAAAACGAGAATTACTTACGTGTCACAACCCAGCCCCGTCCTGCTGTTCTACGACGATCATCCAGATGACAGCCATTTTGATATAGAGTGCCTTCATACACACGCGCGCTTTTGCTTGAGTGGTGACATTGTGACATCTCAGCCGTTTTTCCGCCCAATCGTTTTTTTATGCATTTTGAAGCGCGCGCAATCCGGTGTCACTCAGCTCGAGTGCTTAGCTTTGGCTAATGCATTGACGCCATTTTACCGCCAAGTCACGCACCGAGTGCACGAGAGCGTCACGCGCTGGTACATTCAGTGCAACAATGGATGTCTTCACCCTGAGACAGACAGACATGCAGGCATCCTATTTTGATATGCCCCAGCGCGCCCCCTATAGGTCGTGGAAGTTGCGAATAGAAAACACATCCTAGATCAAAAAGCATAATTGCTTAATTTTCCTTGGTCGCTAAAGATGGCCACGGTAAGGCCTGAGCAGCGCCTCCTATAGACCTTTTCATTTTAGTAGTTGCCTCTACCCGGCGGATGAGGGCGCCGGATGCGCTTGGCGCATCCGGTGGTTGCCGTCGCGTCGGCCTCCACTGAAACGTGGAGCCGCGAGGAGGAAACGGAAGAAGCATCACAGGAGCATGACAGTGACAGTAGGGTTTCTCAACCTGCAAGGAGCACGACGGGAGCAAAAGTGGGAGGAACTCTTTACCCAGTTGGAGTCTGAAGGAATGGCCATCTTTGGGGTGGCCGAAACGCACCTCAGAGACCTAGAGGAGCCCCGGTGCACCCGGGTTGGCACTGGGCTGGGTGCAACCGCCGAGAGGGTCAACGAAGAGGTGGTGGTGTTGGGGTTCTATGGCGGGACACGACAGTGTGGCTCAGGACGCTCGACGAGTGCAGAGATCACATCTGGGTGGAAGGAGAGTTGCTGCAAACCCAAGTGTCTGTGTGCATTGTCTATCTCTCGGTGGGGAGTGCGCGCGACGAGGAGAACGTAGCTACTATGGCGTGTGTCGCCAAAGATATTAAGGCACTGGAGAAAGGCAGGAGTGTCTTAATCATGGGGGACTTTAACGGCCATCTCCACGAACTTGACGGATGGGAAGACGCTAACGGGCGTCGGCTACTGAATCTAGCAGATGAGTTTCAACTTGAACTAGTTAACTTACGGGCATCATGCAAGGGTCAATACACGTGGTGTGCCCGAGGGAGCAGAACCTGCATAGATTACGCTTTGGTGTCTTCGCGCCTTGGTAAAAGCCTAGTTGGTCTTTCCATCGACGAGGAAGGCGAGCACAGCGTCGGCAGCGACCACAATCGCCTGCGACTGGACTTCAGTAAAAACACTTGGACAAATGCGAAAACCCGTCCTCAGTACAAGAGACGAACGCATTTGGCTCAGAAGCAGGTGGAAAGGGTTACGGAGAAATTTGAAAAAAGCAACATAAGGATACAAGCGTCCGGTTACAGACAGTACATCACAGAGCTCAAGCGTCTCATCAAGCAACATGCATCCAGGCAGCCCAGTGGACGGAGAGTGAGGAAGAGGTGGTGGGACAGAGAGGTTAAAGAAGCTATACTGGCTAGACAGAAAGCCAACAGGGAACATCGACAATCGCTCCGAACTGAATCTGAGAGTGAGGTTGCTAGAAGATGGACCATATACCACGACTGCAAGGGCTATGCTAAACGAGTAACCCAAGAGAAGATGAGAACAGCGGATCTGGAGACCGTCCGAGATATTAGATCTAGCGGAAGGGACGCAGCGAGAAAGTTCTGGAAGTACCTTGGATCGCTGGAGGGAAAGGACCAAGATGTTACCATAATTGACGAGAGCACGGGGAATCCGCCAGAAGACCTTGGAACCCACCTCACCAAGTACCTGACGGAGACATTTGCTCCTGAGGAGGTGTCCACACCACAAGAAGGCCGACTTGCCCCGGATCAATCGGACTCCAACCAAGAGGGTGACATCGGCCGAGTGATGGTTGTGCGTGCACTGGCACGCTTGAAAGGGTCTACCTCCCAGGGATTGGACGGGGTCCCGTCGAGCGTTCTCAAGTCCTTGGGAAAAGATGCAGTGGAGCAGCTGGCGGATATCTTTGGAGCAATCTTAAGGGGAGAGGAACCTGTGCCCCAAGACTGGAGGGTCGGCCGCGTGGTTCTGATCCCGAAGAGAGGGGGCGACAAGCAGTTCCTCAAGGATTATCGGCCCCTGACCGTGACCTCTACGGTATACCGGACCTTCGCCCACATTATCAAGGAACATATGGCAGCATGGGCAGAAGAGAACAAACTGCTCACCGAACTTCAGGGCGGATTTCGGAGGGGTCGAAGGTTGGAAGACAACCTGTTCACCCTCACGCAGTGTATTGAAATTGCCCGAAAACAGGGAAGAAGACTGCTGTGCTGCTTTCTAGATGTGGCAAAAGCATATGATAGCGTGCCGCATGCGCAACTCGTGCGACGTTTGGAGGAGCTCCACCTTCCTCTTCGGTGGCTAGCTGTCATACGGCGCCTATACTCACGCAATACAGTAATGACGCAACTGAAGGGGGTCGACTCAGAGCAAGTCACAGTGACGAGGGGTCTCCGACAGGGATGCCCACTCTCCCCGCTTCTTTATATTTTGTATGTGTCAGGGTTGGAGGAACGCCTGATCCAGTCGGAGGTGGGTTTTTCACTGACACACATGGAAGGAGGTGCAGAGGTGAAGTGGATGCTGCCGGGCCTCACCTATGCGGACGATATTGTATTGACGGCGGAAACGGTGGAGGACCTGCAGCGTCTAATATGTATATGTGAGACGGAGGCGGCTACGTTGGGCCTTCGGTTCAACGCCAAAAAGTCGGCAGTCCTTCAATTAGCCGGATCCGAGGAGGCTAAATTAAACAGTCTGGTGCTGAACGGCGAGCAAGCACAGGTACAGGAGGCGTACAAATACCTGGGAGTTGTACTGACCAACAAGCCGGAGTACTTGTCCGATCATTATGCTCACCTCCGACAGGCGGCCGTGCGAGGTACGAATGTACTCCGTAAACGTAATCTTTGGAGTTGCAATCGTTTTCTGGTGACTCGCGAACTCTGGAAGGCGGTTGTGGTGCCTGGACTAACCTTCGCCAACGCGGTTCTTTGTGTCCCTGGCACAGTGCGGGAAGTCATGGAACGTCGTCAACGAGAGGTCGGGAGGCAGGCTCTGGGTTGTCACGGAATGGTGGCCATCGAAGCAGTCCAGGGAGATCTTGGGTGGTCGTCGTTTGAGGCCAGGGAGGCGACCAGTAAGATAACCTACGACAGCCGTCTCCGTCTCATGGACCGCGCCCGGTGGGCCAAGAGACTCTTCGTCTACACGTATCTCACAGGAGTGCAGACTGGCTGGAGGAAGCGGCTGTATCAGTTAGAGAAGAAATACGGCTTCTTTTCAACCCCTGTAACTATTACATCAGACAGGAAGTGGGAAGTGGAGATACGAAACAGGGTGAGAGAGGAGGAGGCAGCTCGGTGGGCAGAAACGGCGAAGTCCAAGTCGACGCTATATATGTACCATCGATATAAGCACGAAATTGCGGCAGAGACTAGACTATACGACAACAGCCTGGGCAGCCGGCTCCTCTTTGAGTCACGCGCAGGAGGGCTGCGAACGCAGGTGTATCGCCGTCGCTTCGACCAGACGGTGGAATCTGCAGCATGCCGTGTGTGTGGTCAGGCGGATGAGACAATTGAACACCTTGTGCTGTCGTGCACCGGTCTGCAACCAGTTCAACCAGCGGAGTGTGGACAGGCAACCCGGGAGCTCGCACTGGCAGAGGCACTCGGCTTTGGGTCTGCTTCCAGCTCAGTGGCAGACTCTGCGGGTGGGACTAACGGCAACAAGAACGCCGAAGCTACACCTATAACCAACGGAGGGTGGCGTGAGCGGGTGGAAGCCACGAAGCGAAGATTAGAGAACTGGTGGATGCTAGTTCACCAACGGGGATAACCAAATCCCCACTGGCTAGGTCCCAAACTCTACGGGACCGCCCGATTCAAAAGGGAAGAGCCGCAAACCATCATCATCATCATCACCATTGGGTTGCTTCAATTTGGTTGGTTTCGGTTTGAACGTGAACGCGGTTATGTTGCTGTTTTACGTGCTTTTTTGCCTAATTTGGTAATACAATTATTTTCCTTGTAGCACACAACCAATAAAACAGTGACATTGAGCCACTTTGATGACTACAAGGCGTTTTTGAGCCTAAATTGCGGGCTTTTTTACGAACTTCTTTGATGTAGCTGATTATGGTCGGTTGCGAAACGCCTGACTAATGTACAGGGAAGATTACCATCGTCGACGGCCGTACCCGATGACATTAGCTTCCAGAAAAGACAACTAACGAAGAGACTAACACTGGAATGTAAAGAAGCATATCGACAGCTTGATTTGCAATGTGCTGAATCGGGCAGAACAGATGAACTCGCGAGTTTACTACTCACTGTTTGGTTTTCGTGGGAACCCAACCTTTAGTGAACTTCGCGGACTAAAAAAGTATCGTGTAATGACGCGGATAATTTATATAAACAAGTAGTATCGTCTCGGCCTCTTTCTTTTTTTTAATTCAGTACTCGAGGATATTTTGACAAGCCGAGTAGGAAATTTCTTAAATTATCAACCTTCCTAAAATACTCATAAGCAGCATTTCGCGATACTAGTTGGCCCTAGGAAATAAATTATTCTTATATGAACATTTGCTTACTCAAGATATGATATAAGTGACTGGCCCGTCAAATTAAATCTGGCATTTGTCGTCCGTAAAATTGGCCAAATAAAATTAAAGGGCGCAGGAGGAGAAATAGCTCGGAAAGTTTGGCTGAATTCTAGCGCTAGGCACCACTTCACGGACCTGTGTGAACAAATATTTATTTCTTTGAACAGATTCGCTTTGTAAATTTCGGCGTCGCCAGCCACCAAAAGTAAACCTCTATCCGCCATCGACAGCCCTGGACTCGGGTGATTGTTATGCAGACGGCCTTTTTTTCTCCGGCGCCAAATGTTGCGGACCCCAGATACAGGCAAAAGTTAAAACAGCGTACGCAAAAAAAAGAAAAAGAAAAGAAACGCGTTGTTATTATTGCGCATGCGCCGAACCGAAATCGCGTTTGGATTTCGAAATAGAAACGACGTTATTTCTTTGTGCACGCGATTCTAATACTCGCTACTGTTAAGTTGTCTGTGGCAGTTACGCGGGAAGTCCCAACCTTTGCGTTAAAATAAACTAAGTAAATTGATCTGGTTATCTAAAGATAATCAATAAATCACTTAAATGACTGTCGAAATGGGAGTGAGCATGGTATACAATTTCTTAAAATTCATAAGTAAACCGACCAACCGAATGTTTACACTACGAAAAAAAGATTGAGAACCTCATACACATGTAGGTGTGATATTATGAACAAACAAATCGCCTGAAGTTGACGTACCATTATTTCTAGCCTCAGATAAAATACAAGTTAAACGTTCGTTGTCTATTTCCTCTACGAGTTTCCTCACATAATCAACATAAACTGTTTTCGATATATTATGAATAAAAAGGATACTTTCATTAAATACAGATAGCCTTCTTGCGCTGACTATTCTTGACGCCTTCCGATCCTAAATGCGCGATATAAATATACGCGCTTCTTATGTTCCGCCACTATTAGTAAACAAACCTCCGTTGTCATAAGGACCTCTGTACCCTCGTGATGTCTTAGTCGTCGAGTAGACGTATCGGACTACAGCTTCCGAAGTAAGGCAAGAAAGCGCGGTGAAACGCGGCGAAAAACACGAATACAACGCATCCGCCAAGGCGCGGAGGGGGAGCGGAACAACAAGTTGAAGCAACCTAATGGCTGCCGCGTCACGTGATTCCAAGATGGCAGCGCCCATGCGAGGGAGGATGAAATGGTCTATATAGTTACACGTGCCCATGGGCTTCGAGCAGTGGAAAATAGAAGAAAGAGGGCAAATAGTACGTGTGGCTGCCATGTTGTGGAGCCGGGGAAGCGTTCGCCGACCAAGCCGTGCAGTGAAGCCCAGCGCAAGCTGCCAAGCGTGCTGCAAAGCAACCCTGCAGGAGCTCTCAACTGGCAATCCTTACCTCGTCTGGTCTCCGCTTCGCGAAAGCTCTTCGGATCCCCTGAGGTGCCTGCCCCCTCTGTAGAAAGATGCTCGGAACTGCTGTATTAGCAACCATTTACAGAATATAAACCTCTTCTTTTTTGCACACCCATTAGCTTCGAAGATATGAAACTAATGAATCTGGAAGATCTTCAGTAAATGATTGCTAGTTCAGCAGTGTTTTTGCACTCTTCTTTTTTTCTCTCTCTCTCTCTCTCTCTTCATGTATCTATCTACGTTAACCTGGCATCTTTCAGAAGCATTAATCACCAACTTGCTCGGTATTGACGACGCGTGCACGACGCACGAAGCAGACGACCAGGCGTTCGAGCCATTCCGCGCCACTGTTCAACTTCGCACAGTTTCACCCTGCACCAGCGCCTCCTAGTCGCGCTTTACTTGGTTTCGGGATTATGTCGCAGAGAAATTATTTGGAAACAAGGCGGCTACATGTGCACGAACGTTGCACATGTTGTTTGAAACCATATTTACGTTAGTTATATTTTAATGATAATGCAAATTTACCACAATAAAAATTATATGAACGCAAAAACAGCCTCTTGGAAGTGTCACTAAACCGTCCGTGCATGTTGTAGTAGAGCGTACTAGAATACGGTTTAGTGTTGGGACGGGAGCGATTCGCGTGAGGCGTGTGGTGTAGATCGCGATGGGTGTCAAAACCGGCGCATCGGCGGTAGGGTCAGTATGGTGGCAGTTCTGGGCGTGCACCGCGTGCACGCGCACGTGTGGCGGTACGTGCGGACTGCCGCGACTTTCTGCTGCCCTGTCGACTGCAGCGCCGCGATTCTTCCCTACACGCGCCGCCTCACAAGTTCCCATTGTCGAGACGCGCCGGTCCAAACACTACCCCGTATTCTAGCACACTGTAGTCGTTGGGTGGAGCATCGAGCTTGTACATCTCGTGGAGAAAGGCCGACAGACATAGTGTAACTTATACGAGTATAGGGAGTATTCACTGGCGGCCATAGCTGTGTGCACGACTGCTGACCGCGTGCTGAAGACAAGCTTCCACATTTCTTATGCAACATGCATCGCACACCCTCAAGATTGCCAGTCTTGGGTGCCTATTAATGTGGGCTCGTTCTGAGCATGCGCTTTAAACAGCACCCTCAAATATGGCGTCCAGTGAATACCCCTATAGGAGGCACTGGCCAGAGATTGGACCCGAGTGATGCGCCAGCATTCGGCTGTAACTCATGTCCAATCAGTCAGATCACGACTCCTAGCCGAACGCTGACGCCATAGTCGTGTCCAATCTCAGGCCTACGGTGGCGTTTTCTAGTGACACAGGAAAATTCACCACTCGGGCTTTTTTATGTAGGAGGGGGTGGTATAGACCGCTTGTATCCTTGAATTTACACTGCAACAAAGAAGCTGCTTGGTGAGTGGCGTTCCGTGCAAGCGCCGAAGTTGTGCCACAGTTGTGTCTGTACGCTTGAATAAGTGCATTCTATGAAAACTCCACATTGTTTCTTGGACCTTCTAATTCTATCAATTGATTCAACACTCAGATGCGGCAAAAACTGGCAAAGTTACTCAGTGACGCGCCTAGGTTTTATGTTTTAACGAGTACAACGCCATCCGTAGTTGTCACTAAACAAGAAACTGCTTTGCCCCTCCCCTCTTCCCGCTTCACCCGCTCTTTACCTCTGCGATACATGCGTCCGGATACTGCATCAAAATTGTGCTTTGAGAGTTTTTAAATATTTTATTTGCCAGCAGTTTGTGTACCCACAGCAAAACACGCCGATAGCTATCCGGCCTGTTTTGACTTTGAGGTAAATTATGCCAAAGCACCGGCCATTATATGTGATGCGTATGCTTTCTATATTCAGTTGTGGCGTTGCAATTGGAACCTCTGCAACCACGTCCCGGCACTTCACTAAATTCTTTCAGGTACAAGTAAGACAGTAGGATTATAATAAGTAATGCGGAGACGACCATACTAATCAAGATGGCTAAAACTGTCCCGGGAACGTGGTTCTCCATATTGGGTATTAAGTGTTGCGGAGACGTCTGGGATCTTGGCTCCTGTCCCGCAAAAAGTAAAAAATGATGTTGATTGGGGCAAAGTTTGGTGGTGCTTGTCTGCGTAGACGCTGAGCCGCAGCATGCCGAGCCTTTCGTTCGTTTTCATCCATGTCAGAAAGAGAATGCGTGATATGGAACGTGGGTTATATACGCATTTGAGCATTTGACCGCAGCGCCCTCTCGTCTATAAACGTTGAGCCAATGCATGCAAAGTTTAACGCGATTATACACGCATTTGACCGCAGCGCCCTCTCCTGCAGGGATGTTGAGCGGCTACATGCAACGTTTCGTCCATGACAGAAACCCCAGCTCTTGAGTTACTACCACATCTCAGAGCTCCTACTCGTCCCGCAGTCGTGGCCGAGTGGTTAAGGCGACGGATTAGAAATCCATTGGGGTCTCCCCCGCACAGGTTCGAATCCTTGTCTACTGCGCAAACTCTTTTTTTTGTATCATTATTTCTATCATTTTTATTAATTTTTTTATCTTTTTTATTATTTCTTTTAATCTTTTTTTTCGCCCTACACGAGCACCGTGAGCACGTGCTCACATGCTCGGAGCACGTGAGCTCACGAGCAGGAGCACGAGCACTGAACGCCAGACGGACGGACGGACATGTAGCCCATATGGAGCTTCGCCCCTAAAAGAAAAAAGAAAGAGAACGTTAAAGTTTAGCTGAATTCTTCTCTTCTTTTATTGAAACACACTTAAGGCTGAACTCATAACGAATTATGTGACGAATAACTGGCGAACGCCGCCTGACGGCACGCTCGCTTTGCGCGTGACGTAGCAGCCACTGTGTTGATTCCACGCGCAGAGCAAAAAAGCCGCCGGGCAAAATTCGTCGGTTAGTCTGCAGAATACTCGTCCCATGGAGTTCAGCCTTAGAGCCCTTGATAAATACTCGGTAGCAGTCCATGTTCCCAGATGGCATCGTCCTTCTCGAACGAATACATGAGGGCTATAGGCATCTGCAAGCACGGACTCTGGGCGCCGCCATCTTGCTGCTGGTGTGGGTAGATCGCCTGATAGTCAAGCATCGCTGAGGCTTACCCAGGGTCTCAGCTACGCTTGGTTATCAGACGATCTGCCCACACAAGCAACAAAATGGCGACGCGCCGAGGGCGTACTTGCAAACGTCTAAAGTCGCTGAGGAGAATTCAGCATGAGCCGATAAGAAAATCTAAGCACCAATCACGATACGGGAAGCGTGACGTAGAAGCCGCGCTCTGCGTTTCTTAAGCTGTCGGCGACTATGCGGAGCGCAAGTTCGTCTGATTCTTGAGCAGGGGCTGCGGTGACGTCAGGACGCCGAGCTCTGATTGGCTCTGACTGAAGAATTGTGGGCAGGCCTCAATGAGCTAGCATTGATGTTAAAACACTATCCTTTCAATCAGAGCTAATCAAAACTCGGCGTTTTGACGTCACTGCAAAACCTGAGCAAGAAGCAGACGAACTTGCGGTCCGCATTATGGGAGATCCAATACGCCTTTTCTGCAAAATAAAAAGTCTCTCATTGAGTTCTTACGTCTGCCAGTGAAGGCTATAGCGTTTATCTAATAGACACAAAACATGTATTGAGTAACGTGTTGAATCGACGTGATATTTCATCGCAACTTCTTCTAGCTGAAACGCCATGAAGTAGGCCACAAAAGGAGACCCGCAGAAGTCACTATAGAACAGTGAATTACTCAAGGTTTCAATAACCTGAGCTGAAATATTTAACTTACAAGTAGAGACACCCGTTTCCAAATGTATACAGTTAAAGTTATACCTATTCACACAGAGTTACTAGGCTTCATTACAGTTACTCGTGTAAAATATGTCAGTGTCACAGTTGTCGCAATTTGAAATATTCTGTCCTGATGTATAGTTTCCGATGTTGGATGCGGTAGGGTGCCCTCATGTGCGCTTTGCTTAGGGTGGAGCACGGTGTAAGATAATACTCTTCAGGTGAGGACAGCGCGCTCCTCGCGCAGTGCCGATAAAGTTCGCTTTTCACTCTCTCTCTTTCTCTCTCTCACTATGGTTTCAAGCGGCGCCTGCAGATGACTCGTCGATCCGTGGGCACGGCAAAGACGGCTCGTGCCACCTCATGCTCCAGACGCGCAGGGCTCCAGCGAGGTTGTCGCTCGTGCAGAAAGACCACGGTGTACCGGGCTGTCTTGGCAACGAGATAATTTTTTCGCTCTCACACAGTTTCGCCGTTTGGCCGCCGGTGACACTGTCAGCCACGGGCACGGTGGCCGCGGAATAATGCAGCCTTTCGGATGCCCGTCGAACGAACACTATCTGATTTCTCGCGCCGCGCGTTCAGCCCCGCCGTGTCCTCACCTAAAGATTGTATCTTACACCAAAGTATTTGCTTACACCGTGGGGTGGAGACATCCAACCATTATGTCCCACACGTTTATTTTTATTTTTTGTTCAGAAGCGCGTGAAGGAGTGTGTCCCTGCACGCGTTTGTGGCGCTAACTGTGCTATGGCGACATTTTGTTTTTGTCGATTTCTTTGTATTTTCCCGGGGAGCGCGTGCTGTCGGCATCGCGTACTTCAAAGGGTGGCATCACGCTAAACAGAAGGACATTGAGGCACCCTATTAGCCCCGTGCGCGACCGAAAGCGTCGCTGTGGTCGGCCTTCCACGATTGGCCGAACGCTGACTATGACGTCGGAAAGGGGATTTATCATCGACGGAATAAGAGGAATGAAAGAACTTCAATTTTGACGGTGTTGGCAGTGTTTCTTTGAGAGCGCAATGATTTCAAGCTTCCACCATGCTATTTACAAACACCATCGAACTTGTTGTTCGCAAGGTAATGACGTCACAAAGGGGAACCATAGGAGGGCGCCACCAAAACATCTCGCCGCTAATACTCCATTTCACCTTATGTTGTACCGCAGCGAAGGCTAGAAGCGCGACCTCACAGCGTTGGCAGCTGCCCGTAATGCGCGAGAGCTTGTGCCGCCGAGATGAGCCCTAGAGCAAGGAGCTCGCGCTTGTAGCCTTTCCTGCGGTACATCATAAGGTGAAATAGAGCATAGCAGTACCAATTCAATCCCGCCGTGGTTCAGCATAGAGCTCACAATAAGTTTCGGGTCTCTTACATAAACGCTTGCGTTCACCAGCAGGCATAAGGAATGCATGAGAGACATTGTACACACTATGCGACGCTAAAGGCCCAATACGCCGAGTGACATCGGGCACTAAACGGAGTCATTCAGCACTAGCTTTGTAGAGCGTGCAAATGCGCCCAACAAATTCAGTATGTACTTTCCCACAAAGCACTTGGGAGAGCCAATCGTTGTAATCGCTGCAATCTGGCTGAATGACGAGGCTGGGCTCATAATGCGCTTAAACCAAAAATTAAGTATGCTCTATATGAGACTGAGCGCGACTTAAAGGAATACTGAACCAAAGAATTTAGTGTTCATAATAAGTGGCGCACGTTCTTTCCACGAGCCGGCAGCCGCCGGTGTGCGCGAGCACACGCAACGAAAATGACGTCAAAGACCTCCATTCGCGCTTTAAGAGGACACTGAAATGCATGGGCTTCGGGCCAAAGGAGAATAAAGACAGGCTTTTCATCTTTACAAGTGAAAGCTACGTGCTTGTTAGACCAATTAATCGCTTACCTTTTACACCAGACACCACTGTGTAGATGAAAAACTTGTCTTTATTCTACTTTGGCTCGAAGCCCATACATTTCACTGTCACCTTAACCGCGAATGGAGGTCTTTGACGTCAGTTTTGTTGCGTGTGCTCGCGCACACCGGCGGCTGCCGGCTCGTGGAAGGAACGTGCGCCACTTATCATGGACACTAAATTCCTTGGTTCAGTATCCCTTTAAGCATATGCTTACATCTGTCACTGATTCACAGCGCACACTAAATGTTGGAGTCTGGACATATTCTCAGTGTAATGAATTCGGAAAAGTTCAAGTTATCCGTAACGCGGGCTAAAAGGAATGGTGTCAATGAAGTAATCATTATTTCAACCCCCCCCCCCCTCTCTTTTCGTTAGGAACAAATTGGGCATCGAGCTTGAAAGGTATCGCATATTCAGTTTAGATTCATTGTAAGTTTCTTCCTTAGAAATCTACTCGAGAATCCCAAAAGCGCTATGTTTTAATGTATATCGGTTAAAGCATTATGTTACACGAAAGGGAATCAGGCTCGATTTCACATTTTCGTATAACGGTAGTTAACTTGATTTGGTATGCTGCTGTGTGGTGCGCGTGTCCCCAGCCAGCAAAATATTAAGTTAGCCTATAACTGGTGGTGGAATTTGGTCTGGAAGTACCATGATCAGTCTCAAGGCTCGCCTTTTCTTGTTTCCGACGGCGGCCATTTGGGAGGGGCTATCGGCTTCCAATGGTTGCTTCTGTGAGCTACTGAATCCCGCGGCCTCGCCCTGGCCGAAAAACTGCCAGGTGGGGCTATTGGCTTCCAATGGTTGCTTGTGCAAGCTACTGGCTTTCGCGGCCTCGCCCTGGCTGAAAGACTGCAGCATCAAGCTCATGTTCGGGGGCAATAATATTACCTGGGGCCGATTTGGCAGCCTTCTGACCAGAAGATGCCCCAGAGATGGTTGCAGACCCGACAGCCGCTGGAGGAGCGTCGCTAGATGGCAAAGCCCTAATTTCCGCTGTGGCGCCGATGTCACCAGGAGCGCAGACGACCAGACGTCTATTGATGGGGCCTGGATCATTTATAGCTGCAGGCGCATTGTCAAATGGAGGTACCACGTTGGTCTTAGATGGCGCCTTGGCTATCGGATGGCTAACAGCCTTGGGCTGGGCATCAACAACTGGACGGCTGCTCACGCCTGGATACTTTCTGAGAGAGGCGTCTTTGACGCTCTCCGGCTGATCTTGAGCAGGCAGTCCGTCCACTCCGTCTTTCTTCTTTTTAGGTCTGTGGTGTTTCTTCGTGCGCCGCTTCTGACTTTCAGGTGGGCTTTGAGCGCTTAGAGGCGGAAGGCTTGTAAATAACGAGCTGTCAATGAGTGCTTCTGTGGTACTCTCCTGCTGTTCCATGGCAACCCAAGGGAGGAAACAGTGACTAATCTTTTTCTTCTTCGTCTGAGTTTGCAGCGGTCGACGCGTACGGTGTCAGCCTTGAATTTACCAGCACGTGCGCCTAGTTTTACCATTTTGCTTTTAAGTTGCTTGGTTCTATGTTTTCTACACCGGCCATACCCGTCAACGAGCATTAAGTTCTTATGATTTGTCTTCTCAGCGCTCTGATGTGCGGAAATAACATTAACGATACTGCGGGAACACATAGGGGTTTCCCTTAACTTTCTGTGGCATTTCAGAAGAAGAGGGCACGTGCTCAAGCTTTAACCGGCGCCATCAGCGCTCAGGTTGCATTGTAACCTGTAGTTGCGTGAGCCCACGTGCGCCCCCATATTTTCCTTTATTGCCACAGAAATTTGTTCTCAAATACTTAATTCTATTGAACGCCAAACTTGATTCTGCAGGGAATGTACGACGAGAGCCATTGGAGATACAGTGGCTTTGCAAGGAGCGATAATACGAAGATAATCAAACATTTTAGGCTTACGAGCCTGGTAATATCCTTTTTGAGCGGCTGTGCATGGCCGCAACCACAAGTGACTTTCCCGTTTTGTTTCCTTTCATTCCAGTTCGCGGGAGATTGATGGTCGTGTGTGCAAGCGCACAACAGCTCGGAGCAACATGGAATCAAAGCCCATGCTGCACACCCCAGGGATCCTGGCTTCAATCCCCACTCCTTCCTATTTTTATGTGGATGAGCATCGCACCGGCGTGCGGCCGCGTATGAGTACTGCGTGACTCACGTTCAGGCCCCAGGACAGCAGTGCAACTGCACTGGCTGAAACTTCACCTGTACAGAGAGTCACCAAATGCTTACGTGGGATGGCTAACTTCCCGCTCCATATATAAACATGCAACACATCAATTCTGTTCGCGTCACTTTAGCAATGTGCTGGCACGTCAGGTTATTGACCTTCGAGTCACTACAGTGTTCAAACCCCTAAAGGAGGTTTTGTGCGTCGGCGGCTGGTCATCTCGTTGAGATTAAATAAAGTCACTGGATCCCAGGACCTGCAGTGTTTTTTAGTTGAGACAAAAGAAGGTCAGTTTAAATTTAGTGCGTGTGCTGAAAGCGTCCTACCACAAACCATAGAGTTATCACAATAAACGCTAGAGGCTCAGCTGGCTCTAGTGTGCCGTTGCATTTTGAAGCAGACAGCCCAAGCAGTCTCAAACTTCTTCTCTCTTCCGGTAATGCATTCCTATGGAAAAACGCAAATGCGTTTTCTCTTCGTGCTCGATTATAAGAGCAAATATTGCTTAGTGTTGTGACAGAATAAAAAGTTTGGAACATTTTACAATCGGATGTACAAAAAAATGTGTCAGACGGAGCGTTTTTCTTTAGAATTCATGGCGTCGAACACTGCGCTAAAATAGCCCAATACACATGTATAATACGTGTTGACGCTGCAGACTGCTATTATAGGGCGCGCATTTACGCATAAAGTCAATGCTATGAAGCACATAGAGTGAAACAGCTTGACCAAACACCAAAAGGATGCCAATATACGCTAAATGAAACAACCGAAACACACGACAGGAACGAAGCACGTAGTTATGGAACGAAGAACACGTACTGGATCAGTTACAAACTGTGTATGAATAATCACTGATAGCGTGTTTTGATAGCTTGTATTGATTGAAGCTTGATACATATATATTGACATTTGATAGCGTCTATATTGACATATCATGCTGTAGCACAGCCACAGCCCCCGAGGACTCAATTGATGCTGCTAATTTAAACATCGCTCAGTAATAAAAATAAAACAAAAAAAAAAAACTCATTACCTAAATAAATTTTAGTTCGATAATGTGAATAAAACCACATATTACCCGTTACGAGTAAAGAAACTACGCTGATTTTTATTATTCCCTGGCGAAGAGAAAAATATCCCGTACGTTTTCCCATAGGAATACACAGGAAGGCTGGAAAACTAGACTGCTTGCTGTCTGCTTCAATTTGTAACCGGAAGTCCCGTAGACACTAGCGCCAGCTGAGCCTCTAGCGTTTATTGTAATAGCTCTATGCAACAAACCGACCACACCAAGCGTTTGGCGCGTGCGTTAAGCCGCCATCATTTTGCTCAACAGAAGGCAGGCAGCAGTGCGCGAGACCGCTCGTGCCGTCTCTTACTCTGCACGCGCAGGGCTCCAACGAGCTTGTCGCACGCTCAAAAAGACTAAAGTTGCTTTGATGCATTGAGGCAGCGGTGCCGTAGCCAAAATGGTCGGTGAGACGGATTTACGGCTGGTGCTCCATGCGTGTAAGCGTAGCGTGTCTTCTGGAATGTCTTGCCACAACTATATCACACGAAAGTGTTCATTATTTAAAGAATATCTGGTTGCGCGGAGATGGCCCTACTTACCACGTGAAAGGCTCTTTATATTGCCCCGTACATTATCTAATGTTTTCAGTTCCATAACATATAATTCCGCGGGATTTATTTCAGACCCGCAGTGTCAAGGTTTACCAATCACTTGATTTTCCTTCGCCTACAGTGTTGACTTTTTATTTTACCTGCGTTGCTGTTCCTAATATGACCAATTATTTTATTGATTTCGGAGTTTATACGGCGGCAGTTGTTATATTGTTATGTTAAGTTTTATCTATTTATTATTGCTGTTAGTAGACAACCTTTTTTTATCTCCTATTGCGTTTAGTGGGGCTCCTTTAACTGGAGCACCAGCACTAGAAAAAGTCATTGTAGAAAGGAGGTCGCTACTCTCTACTTCAACTTTCCTAGTTTCCTATCTTTTCCCCTTCCAACTGTTTTTCTTAGGTTGTACCTGACTATAGTGAGTGCTCAACCAACTGAGATGATCAAGAGCGTGCATTTAGATGAGCAAACGGATGGTAACAGTAACCACCAGTCTTGATCACAACCACCGCAATGGTGAGATTAGACGTGCATGATTTGCTATTGGGCAGGAGATCGAGCAATAGGGGGCGCTTTCTCAAGTTTGTTGTCCCCACAGCCCACTGTTTACTAACACAGCATAACAAAGAAATTGAACATCGTTATGCACGGTGTGAACACGGGCGCTTGTCTTTGACCAATGCTTTCATCGCACGAGGAGCGGCGTTCGAACCGTCATTTCCGATATCTCTGATAAAAAACAAACAAATAAATTCGGTTTGTTGTCCCCACAATTGAAGCGTACCGCTAGAGGCGCGACTGTTTGATCTCCTCCCCAATAGTGACTTCGAGGGAAATTCCACGAAGGTAGAGAAGATTTAGCCAAGAATAAACTGGCAATTTCACCAGAATATCACAGACGAATGTGACGTTACAGATGACGATACTTGCCACTTCAACAAAAACAAAACAATTCATTCTTTGAAAAAAATAAAAAATCGCCTTGTGGTCTGGTCGGGGAGGGGAGTGGAGGTCGCCCTCTTCGTCCCCCTTCCCTCTTTAATCTGCCTTTGGCCGGAAGGGCGCAATCTGAAGCAGCTCAACAGTGCAATGTGTGGCTGTAATGTCCCCCTACCGCTGTAACTTTTTTCATGTTTGAAAACTGTTACGCAGTTACAGCAGCTGCGGTCGTCTTTCTGTATCAATGAACTCTTATCGGAATCGATTCATAGTGAGGCCTGTATAAAAGCCGGGCACTGCTTGCCTCCTAGACGAGTAACGACACGGTGGCGTTTTCCGGAGATTGAGCACCATCCCGCCTCTTCCGACGAAGGTAAGGTACTTCTGCACTGCCCTATCACTTGAAAAGCTTAGGATCGAAGTTTCCGTTTTTGGCGTGGCTCACCTTGCAGCGTGAACCTATATCCCGATAAACCCCCCCCCCTCCCAAAATTTTGTCCGTAGATCCATCCATGCATGCATTTCCCGCTGAATTCAGGGGGAGGGGGGGGAGAATGACGTCACAAGACCTGACGTCACGTGACGTATGAAACAACTCGGTCTCCATGTTAGCTACGGTGAGAAAATTGACGTCATGTTACCTAAACACCATTTCACTTACTCCCGCTAGATTTGGTGGAAAGATTGATTGATGTCACGTGACCGTTGCCCCAATTCCGCTTCCTGGCTAACATTTACGGAGAAATTTATATAAAAGAAGTGAGGTCGTTCTTCACTAACCGAAATAATAGACGGGTGTTTTCTAAACACTTTAACACGATTGCTGCTTAAATACTGCATTTTACGTAGTATAGGAGATTGTAGACAAATTGGCCGCTACCAATTTTTATACCCCTGTTTTTTTCTACCTGCATGAAAGAAACTACGCATTGCGGAAAACTGGATCTCGGTGGAAAATATGTGACGTAGCGGTGGGTATGTAACGCGAAAGTATAAAAACATGACGCTGCCTAAAAAAAATAAAAAAAAGGGTGTTTTTTTTAGCCGACGCTTATTTTAGGATACGCCAGAGCATAGTCGTCAAACAACCAACCAAAAAAATATATATTGCGGGCACCTGTGACATTTTTTTCGGTGAAAAACAAAACTAAAAAAAGACAAGATTTTTTTTGTCTTTGCGTACGAGTTTTTTTTCTTTTTGTTACTGAATTAAGGGTTATTTTTTTCCCGGACTCGGTGGTAAACAGTACTTTCAGACACGTATAACAGATATAAATGTGATAAAAATAAGTCTTTTTTTTTTTGCGCACTTTACGTAGAGAAGATAAAAGAGGGATTAACTTTTTGCGTGTTCAATGCATAGGTACACTAAAACCAAACAATGAATAGAGTTTTACAAACCTAAGGTGTTCACCTAGAAAACTTAAAAAATTTGACAAATACCAGTACATATTTTTTTTTGGGGGGGGGGGGTCCGGCAGGAGGTATTATATAATTTTTTTTACATACTAATTATTTTTGTGAGAAAAAGCCGCATTATTCTTTTTCTTTCTGTAGCGACTTTTATCGACTAAGAACGAAGTTGAGTACTAAGAAATCTTTATTTTTTCTTCTGAACTGAGGGAAATCTACATTTGACCTCAAATGCCATGACAGCTCATTTAAAAAGAAAAGTGCACAGCAGCACGTATTTTATTGCGTACACTTAGCAAGAATAGGCCAGAATCATGTGTATTTATAAATAAACATTATGAGATGTGATGTTCTTTCAAGGAATGCCATTCCAAGTGAGGTCCTTTCAAGTGCATGGTGGCGTTCAAGTGAAACCTTGCTGAATTCTGTTTCACAGTCACGGTAAGTACACCAAAGCAATGATCACAATCGCTGAAGGAGTAACCTTCTCAGATGCTTTTGAGTGTAAAAAGTTATAATGTACGTTGTTATTTACATTTTAACATTTAAATTAAACAGCTGTTTTTGTTTTCTCTGGACTCCTACAGTCAGCAAATTCCGTTATTTTTTTTAGCACACGTCCGTCCCGCGTAGCATCTGATTTCCAAAGGAAGTGAACGGGATTACTTAGCCATGTTCACGAATCGCCCAGTAGTCATATATTTTTAATAAAGCAAACCTAAAGCTCGGTAAAAAAAAAAGTACGCGTTAGAGAAAAACTTTTTGAATCGGTCCAAAACGCAGCTTTAAGGTTTTGCAAAAACACAACAAAAAACGTCAGGTATGACATGAGGTTTTGAAGAGCTTAAAAAAATTTATATTTTTATAATTTTTTATTGTAATCTATACGTATATAAACACTCATGCTGATGCTGCTTGAAAGTTTACGCGCACAAATGGCTTTGGTCTTTGTGGAAGTGTATAATTACTGTGAAAGGGTTCATTTGTGCTTACTCGGGGGATCCCTTCGATTTGATGGCACAGTGCGATAAGTCACTCTGCGCGATTGTGATCAAAACATTTCTGCGTTTCCCATTATCTACTCAATCAATCACGCAGAGTACATTACAACGATTTCGCGCTTTTTTTTGTGTGTGTAATGGGTTTAGTCGGCAATAGCGAACTCAAAAGAACAACGACCGCCGTGCTGATGCCCTCTTGACACTGCTTGATTGGTGTCGTTAATTCGAAGCGTCGGCTGCTGTCGGTCTTATCTAATGAGACACGAAGTGTGTATGGGCTGCTCTAGTGTACTAATAATAAACCAACACGAGATAGGCGTGCAGATGATAGCTTCAGTTCCGCAAATTTTAGCAGAGTAGGCATCGAGGAGGTCGCCGCTCCGGCCGAACAATGCACGCCAACTGATTTAGCCTACTATGGTGAAGTGCTTCTATCTTTGCTTGGATTGTATGTCGTAAATGGCCAAAGAAAACAGTGAGAAACAATGCATGTAGGTTATCATACCGGTTAATGTTGGATTGCTTCGAATTCGGCCCCAGTTATCTCCGAGAGATCCCCCGAGTCGAGCCTACATTACAACTGATAAATGTGGACGGTCGTAAGCGTTGAGGAGTCTGACGCAATCTTCGGCGGCAAAACGCTGACCGCTTGGCAGTGACCTAAGAAGACGCTATCTGCAAACTTCATATTTGCTTCTTTTTCTTTCATCTTATCTCAGCTCGTGGTCTGTGCTTTGCTTGCATTACCTCAGCGGCTGCCGGTTGGCAAACTCACGTAAGTTTGGGTTCAAAAAGTAAACCCTCCCCCCCCCCCATCCACCCCCAAAGTTCATCATCAGCTGATTGGAGCGTCACCTTCTGTGCACGCTGCGGCGGTTTTCCGAACCGCGGCTGTTGGGACACGCCGCAGCGTGTAAAACAGGTTGCGCTTCAATCGGCTGGAGACGAACGCCGGGATAGGCCAGGGCGAGTAGTTTGTCTCGTTGGAAGCTTAGTAACTGAGTTCATTTACTAACGTTGGTTGCAATACACGCGTAGAAGTGCGGCCCCGGGAAAGCTACATTTTTATTCTAATGCGTGTAAATGTCGCCCGATCCTTAAAACCTCGACAAGGCATACCCACGTTTGCCAAAACTGTGCGTGTGTTTTTTTTTTCAGCGTCACTCTCTCTCAGTGGGCAGACTAGTTTTTTTGAAGAGCGACTGTAGGCACATGTGCACAAATGTAGCCAAAAGAATGCGCACGGTGTTAGCATTTTTTAAACGCGTTCAAGTGTTAGAGCTACGAATCCAACGCAGTACGATTTCAAGCAAGGTAAGCAATGCATATAATTTTATTTTAAATTTTACTTTCTAATCATTATGAACACTTAAAGCAGGTAATTTAACTTATTAATACAACTTTCTAGCTACATTAGGTAAAATATTAAACTGAGATTGAAAACAATATACAGACTATATATTTATTTATTTTAATTTATTATTTATTTTAAATACCATCAGGGCCGTGAGGACAATGCAAAAGGGAAGGAATATGTTGTATATTAAAAAACAAAATCTGATCGTCGCCGGTTTTAGAAAGAGGAGTAATCACTTCTTTTGCAATCTTGTATCGAATAGTTCTACGAGCGTTACAACTGCACGTCGAAGAGACGTTTAAATTGCGCCCAAACGACTTATTTCTCCTATAGATTAATCGCCCCGACTTGGAAGGGGTAAATGTCGCGAAATCGATGCTTGCTCCAGCCGATCGATTAATACTATATAAGTATCTAAAAAAAAAAAAAAGAACGTCTTCGTAGCCTTTGACTGAGTGACAGAACGAGCAGAAACGGCATAACGTGTTCTATTCACGCCTCGGGTGATAATGAGCTTTTCTGTCGGCTTATGGAGGCGCGTAGGTTCGGCCCTACCTCGATTCGAAACGTACGGTCAGTCAAGGCCGACCAGTTTATTCCCAATTATTTTTGTGGTCTCTTTAGTTGTTCTATTATTATTCTGTGGGCGCCCCTTTCTCGCATCGTGGCTTCGTCCTTCGAACGCGGACAACACAAGTACAACGTGCAAATGCGTTCTGGGCAGCGAATTCGTGAGGGCCAGAAAGTTCCGCGTGTCCTGGCGCCGCCGGCGTGTTTCGGGGAAGGAAAACGGAGGTCCATCTTCGCAGGTCTGAGCGACGACGACGCCGGCGCAGCCGTACAGAATGCCGCTGAGAAGAGACAGCTTGGGTGCAATGGGTAAGTGAATGAAAGAGTGTAGACTAACTCAACCCTCTGACGTCACCCCGCTGCGGTGGCGCTAGTGTCGGCACTGCGCACGCGCAGATGCTTCGCGTCACGCGAATCTGGTTTCCGCAGTGCCCACACCCGGTGTGGGTGAACGCGGGCTTGTTTTGTAAGCAGTGTGTTCGTGTATAGGGTAGGTTTGCACGATGGCCTCTTTATATGTATACACCCGGGCAGCGAGTTAACCCTTTGAGTGCCGGGGTTTTAACGTGAAACGTTCTTTGGATATAGTTGCTCCCGATTTCGTGAAGCCACATTTCGTGAAGTCGTGGCCTGCGACGTCCCATGTTGCAACGCGTGCAGCGTTGCATTATGGGGCTGTCACAGACCTACGCGCCGATTCAGTGTCTCCGCTAAATTTAGTGGGGAAGTTGAATCGGTGTATTGACGTCATGTGACGTTAATTTTTTCGCTGAATTTAGCGGGAAAGTAAACCTCCCGTAACACACACAACAATTCAGTTTCGCGGGAAAAACGACGTCACGTGACCTCGTGTCACGTGATGTTAGAACGCCTCACGTACGCAACACAATTGCCCAGCAATTTGCCATACAATATTCTTTTCCCAAGCCTTCCGAACGCAAATCTTTGCTCAGGGACGCTGTAGAATGCCCTGTAAAAAAATATATGCTTATAAAAGACCCACACTTTAACGATAAAAAAAGTTGATCGACATCTGAATGCCTCCACCCTATAGGCTATGACATATTTCTCGTATTGCATATTTTCGAGACATGGTACCATGCAGTGGAATCGTGAACTCGCACCCTGAGACCACTATCTTGAGCGGTCTTACTCGGCCTTCGTTTATTTTGAACTGCAACTTCCTTGCTCCGCGGCCTCCAAAGACCGAGTACGTTAGTAGGTTCTAGATCAGCAGTTCTCGCCATCGAAGCGCGAGTTCAAACCACTCAGATTCGCCATTTTGTAACAACAGAGGAGCATACCAAAACAGGCTCGTTCAGCAACGAGTAACATTCTTTAATCTCGGTCTTCCTTTTTCCAAATTGTGGATAAATGAAAAATTTAAATTTGAATTTGAAGTCGCCTAAACAAAAATGCATGCCATCAAATAGTGACGCTACAAGATGAAGCATTGTATTCGTCGCTCGCTCATACATTCGACTACACGAAAAAAAAAAAACAGCCCAGTTGGCAGGGACAAGGAGCAAACCGAAATTGAAACCACACGGGAACGTGCCCAAGTAGTATAATCGGAGTCGCTGAGTAGTCATATTTTGCTTACTCTCAGCATCAACGTTAAAAAAACAAAAAGCAGTGCTTTTTCGCCCAAAACATAAGCTAGTCACCATTAAAAGAGATATCGTTTTGTACTCTTTCAAAATAGAGACTGTAAACTCATTCAAGCTGTTAGGTATCATTTTTATCGAGAATATGTCATGGGATAGTGATGTTAACTACCCTATTTCTAAGCTGTCACAAGTAGTAGGTGCGATAAACCGCCACCGGTACATGTTACCAGCAAACGTGTAATTATTAATATACAATTCGTTATTTTACTCCTACATAAACTATTGTAATTTAGTCTGGGGTACGACAACGTCGACGAATCTAGAAAAAATGCACTTGTTGCAACAGAAAAAAAGTGTTAAGGGCTATAGAAGACGTTCCATTTGACTTCCACACAGCTAGTTTATTCAGGAAGTTTCGCGTTATCAATGTACATGCTCTATTTAGCTATAGACTTGTCACTAGTCTAAAACGAACAAATCAGGGATACAAACTTTTTGATAAACCTTGGACAGCTCTCTGAAAATATTCACGCGTATTCTTCCCGTCGTGCGGAATGTTGGGAGGTGGCCACTGCAAGAACAAACTATGGCACACAAATTCTTAAACATGCTATCCCCAAAATACTTAACCTACTTGAAGATAAAATATTGGAATTCAGTACATTGTCCCTTAGAGAAATTCGACTAATTTTCTCCACAAATGAATCTGAGTATGAACTAAACATTTAGGAATCTCATAACTTCTATCTGCAAATAGGTCACTTTTCTGTTATAGCCGATGATAAAATATATTATGTCTGAAACACGCATTGTTAAATTGTGGTAATCAAGCTTTGTGAACGTGTTTTTTTTCGTCGAGCTGCTGCTACGTGTGCTTTGTAGGCGTTCAAGGACTTGTCAAGTTGTGCCATACAGCTTTTTCCTTGATCGCGATCATCAACGTACGATGGAATTAAAACTCTTTATTATTATTATTATTATTATTATTATTATTATTATTATTATTATTATTATTATTATTATTATTATTATTATTATTATTATTATTATTATTATTGTTATTGTTATTGTTATTTTTATTATTATTATTATTATTATTATTACTTATTATTATTATTTAGGTCCTGAACAGACTATATTACTAGGACAGGTCCTGTGTCTGTTTAGGGGTTTTTCTGTCATTGCGTTTATTGCTGTCTGTGCGTAGTGTGATGGGTGTGAGTGTGTGTCGTGGGGGGGGGGGGGGTGTTGAATGGGGTTAGAGTATTGAGGCCAGTTGACATTATAGTGTCGAGACGGCCTCCTTGAAACATGAAGGTATTGTGCTTACATGCCGCCGTAAACCTGATATTTCTCATCCAGTGAAAATTTGTTTACTCACATGCAGATGCCTTCATTGCTTCATTTATTTAAAGAAACAGTAGTGCTCCGACACTTTTGGAATGACAATTTTAAAACGCTTCATAAGCCTGCACGCCTTCTTCGTGTTTCTCCTCGCTTTAATGTAGAGAGATGTGTGACTAGATATGGGAAAAGACTGCGCCGTTCTTATGTTTCAGAGGTCTTTAATGCTCTTCCTGAGGATATATACAGTATTACTGGCAAGGCAATGTTAAAAAAAATGGCTTCGTTCAAATATTTCCGAAAGCTAAATTGCGTCATGCTAATCCTCGCATTTTTTAATTTTAATTTAATTTTAATTTTTTTTTCTTTTGTTGCTGTTCTTGTTGTTGTGATTTGTTTTGTTTCGGGGTTGTTTATTGAAAGCTTTCTTGTATGTGTAAATGATTATGGTTCTCGTTTGTTGCCTGTCCGACTTGCCCGGTTCAGTCGTACAAGCCTATAACGGCTTAGACGAACCTGTCTCTTGTGTAC
Organism: Ixodes ricinus; assembly: GCA_037355805.1. Classification (NCBI taxonomy): domain Eukaryota; kingdom Metazoa; phylum Arthropoda; class Arachnida; order Ixodida; family Ixodidae; genus Ixodes; species Ixodes ricinus. Next base: position 95,081 of record JAZHYW010058026.1, read on the forward strand.
TGATACCTGCTGTGACAATAAACATTATTATTATTATTATTATTATTATTATTATTATTATTATTATTATTATTATTATTATTATTATTATTATTATTATTATTATTATTATTATTATTATTATTATTATTATTATTATTATTATTATTAAATTATTGTTAGTGAGCATAACGCTCGCAACGCCCTCGGTCAATTCCGGTGGCAAACACTGGAACATGCTTTAAACTGACTTGTGCGTGAATGTAATAATGTGTTTTTCCCAAGTCTGCCAGATTAAACGGGTCTGGTGAAGTATGCACAAAATTAAGAGAAAGACATATGGCATTAAAGGATTGTAAACTTAGCGACTGGATTGGTTACTGGAAGTTCAAAGCGATGTCGGACGAATCAGATACCTCTACAACAAAGGGAGAACTTTCTGCAAATTATCCGAATTTCGTCGCCAAAGAATTTCCTCAGATATTTGCTCCGAAAATCGGAACGACGGAAATGTGCGTGGACAGGTACTGCAACAAACTTAGTGACTGCAAAATGATGCCGTGAACATTGTACTATGCATAGAAGGAATTCTAAGTAAAAAACGGGCATTGTTTTTGCTTTGTTCAATATAGTGCTTCTTGACTAATTATGGCAGTAAATTGCATTAAGAAGCCATCTTTTTGTAAATAGATCAATTTTAACTTTAGAACTATACTTGAATACGAAGAAAGAAAGGACAAGAGAGGACATATAGCTGTCTGTCCTCTTCTGTTTGTTTTTTCTTTCTTAGTGTCCAAGTATAGCTCCGAAATTTAAGGTGATCTAGTTCCAAGTATGTAACCAACAAGCTCGACTCTTAACCGTAAGTCATCTTCTCCTTCCGTATAAAATTGAGCGGTTTTGAGCGGCTTTTCGGAATTCCTATTGAGTTTTTTCTTCTTCTTGTGAGTGAGCAACACTGGTTACAACACAGCTGCTACATAGGAAACTAAATAACAAGCGAGTGACAGACGTTCAGTTTCCGATCAAAAACCCCATGCAACGAAACGACGCGAAGCTTAGAGCTGCGTGACAGAAAGTCGAGCTCAGAGCAGCTGTGCTGATGTACATCCATACAGTAAAAAAGAAAGGCTCCAGGTGCGGATACTTTTTGGGTTTTGTTTTCTACTGAAAACTAAGAACGTGCGCACCGTTGACTCGCATTTCATGTAGCTCGACGGAAGTCAGACGCCTTAGCTGAAATCGGTTGGCTAATTCATTACAACTCAAAGTTTCGAAGCTCAGGGTGGATACTGCGTCAGCAGCAGCAACAGACGCGTAACATGGGGTTCGAATATAATTCCCCGGTCGTGTACTCGTGATTTAAGACGACCATGAGACAGCGGAAACAAGAAGGACGAACACAACGAAGTCTCAAAGTCATGGTTGCCAGGTAGGTTCTTGCTCAAACCACCAAATGTCCAAAAGTAACCAAATACAAGAGATTTATAGAGCCCGGAAGTAGCCATAATTGAGATATCTGCAAAGCCCAAAATATTGTGCGCTCGAACGTACGAGCTCAAGGCGAAGGCACTGCGTCTGCATATCAAGGGTTTAGGAGCAGATTGCAAGATCTACGACATCTTAAAATGCATTGAAACATTTTATTTCAAACGCAAAAAGTACAAAAATGTTCCACACGCGTTTTTACGGTTACATAGTTCTGAAACATTCGCCCGTGTTCGGTTGACTCTCCTCATATGATTTCCGTGTTAAAACGGGTAACAAATTCTTAACTGGGGTTGATGTCCTTACAGCACTCGTTCTTCCCAAGGAAAACAACCTTTGCATAGAGGATGTTTTGAAGAGTTGGAAGGGACATCCTGTTTGTTAGATCTGACTTTGTGAGGGAAACGTGGCTGAATACTCTCTCCACGGCGGCCCTCGAGATGCAGCGTGAGGAGCGCGATGGCAAGCTCGGATAGCAACGGAAACATGGCTGCCCTTGCGCTTCGGACTTGGCCTTCAGATTATTCATTGTTCTAAACCTGTTGTCCAATGTTATGGCTAGAATTCCGGATTTTCGGAGTTTTTTTCTCGCGAAAATCGGAGGGTGTTTTTCGGTGTTTATTTTTCGCTGTGGATTCGGGGATTATCGGAGTTTATTTTTGTTAGATTCCCAATTTTTTTTTAATTTGAAGTTTATTTTACTGCGTAAAATTTAAAAAAATATTTGAAAAAAAATAGGGTTAGAGTACCATGACCTGTTTCACCAAAGGAACATCGACATGCTAAAAAGCAAACCCTTTTTTGTCAGTAGTTCTATATTTCAAAGGAAACTAAAGTGGTATCTCCTCAGAAGCACTGACCTTGTGCTCTTATAAAGTTTAGTTGTAAAACGCCGTCTTTTTTGCTGTTCACTTTGTCGTTGTGAGCTCAAAATTCGGACATTTTCGAATAAATCCGAACTGACGGAAAATTTATCGGCAAGTGTTTTTTTGGATTTTTTCGGATTTTTCCGAAAACACGGAACTCTAGTTATGGCTTATTGTGCTTTACAAAATTTTCATGTCACGCGGAAAAGCATTTTTTTGTTTTATACGGTACAGCGGGAGCTATCGGACGACATCAAATTCTACTAGATGTCTTCAGTTTATTTATATATTTATTTCAGGTACCCCACAGCACCCGTGAGGGCATTATAGTGGGGGAGGGGCAAAAAAGAAGAAAAGCAAATGACGCCACAGCACATCAAGTAAAAAGCACGCTAGCCTGCAGCTAGGCACAGATCAGCGGAAACCAGAGCAACAAGAAAAGTAAAACAGTGAAACGCGCACATTGTCGCACAAGTATACACCAAACCAGAATTAGCACAAAAGAAAACAGCACACGGACATTCAGTGCTAAAGGCTAAGCAAAGTAAAAAAAAAATTGGGGTTATTGTTTTCTAAGATTAATTCCTCCGGTAATTCATTCCAGCGGTGACTGGTGCTAGGGAAGAAAGAATGCTTGAAAATGTCAGTTTTGGATAAGAAAGGCCTAATTTTCCTCGAGTGACCTCGTCTACGGGAAGTGAAGCGTGGTTCAAGTAAATACGTTCCTTTATCAATGCCAGAGAGTTCATAATGAATAGCATGTAAAAGTTTTAAACGAAGGCTTTGTGTCCTTTTTCTTCGAGTTTCCCAACATCCTCCTCGGGAGGCACTCCCGAGGAGGATGTTGAGAAACTCGAGGAAATAAAAGACGCTAGTAGAAAGGAGAAAGAACTTGGGAGCATAAGATAAGTCACAATCAATACAAAAGCAATATTCAGAGCTGAATAGGTCACTCTGCTCGCTGGAGCTAATAGGATCTTGCGTCACGATCACACATCTTCGCAAAAAAAGTTCCTGAGAGCGGGAATCCGGAAAAGGTGGACTGTCCCTTTGTGTCAATGCTAAATTGTCTTTTGTACATCTACTCTAAACCAAGAAAAAAAAATTGCCCAAAATATCCACATAGTTAACTGCCAAATTTCGACGCCAAATGAAGTACAAAGTAGTCTAATTTGGCAGTCAGTAGCCCAACCTGGTAAACCTGCTCAAAACAAAGCTGCGAATTTATTTTTCTGACTCCTCCTTTTTATAGAATGACCCCCACCCTCACTAGAACTTCCTACTATCAACCCTAGTCAACCCCATCATACACGTCAAATGGGCAAGACCCCACGACCCCGCTCCCAAGAAACCGAACCAAACCAAACGAACTTCCACAACAACAGAACAATAGAACATACACCGTCACCCCCGACACTCGCCGGAAGGCAAACCCCAACACACCAATTCGAAGAAACAAGAAAAGCAAAGAAACCACTTCACATCACCCGCACAAAAAAGTTCAAGGTCACCGAGAACTTTCACAAGATAAAAACGTCCGCAACTCCTTGTCTTACACAATGGACGGAACACTTATGCAGTTTCCCAGCACTTGTTATCCAAACAGTCTCCTTCAACAGCCTTTTAAAATATCCTTTTCTTTGCTAACAATTTTAGTTTCTGTCCACTCGGGGAAACAATTGCCACACTCCCCAAAGACGTTTTGCTATTTCCGAATTTGACGCGTTCGACTGTACTCTACGACAGTGCGCCCGGATCCCACGAAAAACGCATATACTCCAAGCACCGATCACACGTACGTTATCAACACGACAACGGTTTTGTACACATCTATAACCGTAGGTCGAGATGTACGATTGAAGTTCTATGTTCCGCGCATAGCAACGACCGTGTTATACGTCTCGCCCCGTTTCGAAGGTTCTCACTGTCCAGGCGGATCCCGGAAACACGATTTGCCGCCCAACGCTGACGCTGCGCTTGTCTCTTCACTGATTGGACAGGATTGTAACCGAGAGTCTTGCTCCAGTAGATGCTGTTGAACTCATTTCACATATAAAAGTGGGAAACATCCGCGTTCTATACACAGTCCAGGTAATTGACGAGTATGGTTGTGATGTCGTACTTTCGTGTTAATTGAACTGACGGGCACCATCTTTAACCCTTCGAAGGTCGCCGCCCTTACATGTTTATACAGCGGCGCGGGGGCGTCCAGAACGGTCATCGCTGTACAAGTACGGCGGAGGTTAAAAACTCCGCATGAGCCGACGGTACAGTTTGATAAGCCATTCGGGTAGCGTTACGAGTGGATCGTAACGCCGCTCGTCCTATTTGTGTATTTTATATCACCGGCCATAAACTAATCACGCCTGGGGAATGCATGTTTTCTTGGAAGAAAACTCAACCGAGAAAGGGTTAAACACGGTTGCAATTCGAAATATTCTTGTTGATGTTGTTTTTTTCAGACACAGTACGGCATCTCAGGTATGAGATGCCGCCGGCCTCGGCATTTCGAGCTGACGAACTCTTCAAACAAAAGGACGCACACTGCGACCCACAAGAAAGAGATGCGGGGGCTCCCATCCAGTTAAAGAGGGAAGTTGGGCTCTTCAGCGCCACTGCTCTGCTCATCGGAGCTGTCATTGGTGAGATATAACATCGTCTCATTTCCGTGAAATGTGACGGGTGGGGGGAGCGGGGAAGGGGCCTAAAACTGTAGGGATGGGCAATTGGTCCATTAACCTATACCGATGAATCAATAAATCTTGTAATCGCGATTAACTTTTTTTTTCTTTTTCTACCGGCTGTTCGGTAGCACTTTGACGAACCAGAAGAAGGTAAAGGTTAAACGGTTTCATCGCGCAGACGTGAACGAGTACACCTGTACGAATGGCAAACTTGAGGTGAAATTTTAACCTAGAGTAACTTCAGAAGGGTGCAGAAGGTTACATGTGACCCGGCCGCTTGATCGCAGTGCAAGTGTCTGTGTAGAGCAGCAACGTCTATTCTCAACAAACGAAGGAGGTCGCTCTCAATGGAGAGTATCAAGCAATTTCCTAGCCTCATGCATACAGCTGAAGTAAGAATCTGTGAGTCTGAGTGCCTTTGAACTGCTCTCAAGTACACGTCGATGTTGACATATTCAGCAAAGGCAAATAAATTAAGTTTTGACTTTATTTAAAATATTGCGCAGAGAAATGAACGAGCACGATTGCTCGATTTATTAATCGATTAAAGGGTGGTGACTCATCGGGTTTAAAATGTTTAATCGACGTACGGCCCTAGTTAAAGGGATTCATTTAGATTACTTGATTACTTGAAAGAAAAAGCAACCGACCGTTACACGAAGACATAACCGTTACCTTTTTCGATTACTTCATATTCTCAAAACGACAGATTTTTCGGTTGGTTTGAAAACGGGACCTTTCGTACTGCGTATTATTGAATGAAAATCACCCATTTACAAAGCCCTCATTTTCTGAATTCAACAATTTCGGTATACTATCCCGTCGAAAACTTGGTCCGAGGATTCTTTGGTAGGAAACTTGTGGACACAAAGGACGAAATTAGCAGGGCGAAGGAAAAAAATACTAAACGTTACAAGTAATTTTAGAGCTTCCAAATGTAATAAAATTACTCTCGTGAGTACTTTCTAACAAAAGTAAACAAATTCTTAGAAATTATTAAAAAAAGTAATAGATTACAAGGATTTGATGACTTATATCGAGTACTGTACAAGTTTGCTTGTTTACGCTCCTGTAAGCTTAATGGCGAATGGACCATGGATTCAACATAATCTGAGTGCCGAAAAGAGTTACAACGGTCGTGACATGTTTCTCGTAATATTCGCTGTAACTAGCGTTACGTGTTACCGTGGTTTTTCCTTCCCTTTTTGTTTTCTCGTTTTGTTAATTTCTTCCCGTAGATTCGGTGTTGTATGATGTCAGATTTTGGTGTTAAACAAAAAACTCGTGTATTAAAAGCTTACGTAAAAAAAAAAAATTGGTTGCAGGGGTGGGGGATTTTTTAACCAGAAGTCCAGTCCAAAATAAGAGAAGGAAACGAGATATTAGAGAGTTTCAGTAGATCGTTCTGATCATGATTTAAGACAACCCTGAGACAGGGGAAACGATAAGGACAAACACGACGAAGTCTCAGAGAGTTCGTCGTGTTTGTCTTTATCGTTTCCATTGTCTCAGGGTTGTCTTAAATCATGAACGTAAACCGGCTCTCCTGCGCCTTATCACTCATTTCAGATGGTTCTGATACCTCCGATACCCCCGGTAAAGATACCCGATAACGATACTATGCATGCGCAAAAAGGCGGCGGTGGAGGATCCGGTATCGTTATCGGAGTCATCGAAACGATCGACAAAAAATCTCTAATGGATTGCGATTACGAAGAAAGAAGCAGCTTAGCGGGCAATTCAGTGCTGACACTGTTCCGGGTCGACACAGAATCAAAACTGTGGATAAAAATACCTTCCCGTGAAGCTTCGGTGTTTTTCTTCGCAAGGACTGCTCCGCTTCTGAGTTTTTCGGTTTTCCCGGCTTTTAATCAAACAGCGTCGGGTCTCATTCCTCGGGGTTTATCTGTATTTACTAATAAACGCCGAACATGAGCAACATTGTGTGTGTGTTCTTTAAAGGGGCGATGCAACGATTTTTGTATTTGGCGCAAATACCGCTTACAACGGATCCCTGACGTTAATGACCTGTGAAATACCCGTTCGTTTTTCACCACACGCAATTGAAGTCGCAGAAAAAAATAAAGAAAAACGAGCAGAGTTCACCCCCTCAACTCGCAGCCAGAACAAGCGGCCACGTGATCTGGAGCCGATTATATGCCGTCAATGTTGATCAGAGCCATGCGCTGGGGTTGGCAAGGCACAGGACACGCGCTGAGTTCCAGACATTGTTGTGGTTAGGCTATTGTCGTCATTGCAGCGATTGGACACAGGACACTACCTAAATTCTTCTCGAGCTTTAGATTATCACGAGCCCAAATTGAGTGCCCACGCAATGCTCGGATCCAATCTATGAGCCGCATTCAAATATCGTCGCTGGGCGGTGCTGCTACCGCCCAGCTACGTCATCAGGTTTTGCGAAGGAGAGATTGAATGAAAACGCTCGGTTTTGTCCTCGAAATTACTGCGCAAAAAAGGAGTTTCTTGTACAGTGGCGTTGCGTGCGAGTATCCTTGAGTCCCATTAGTGCCAGTAAGCTCGTGTAAAGTGAAAAGCATTCCAATTGAATATCGCTGCACCGCCCCTTTAAGGCTTTACAGATTCGCCTTTAAAAAACCGTAAAAGTTACACTAATGCGGTCTGTGCAGGTGAGTTGTAAGGCCGGAGAATTTATAAAGGGGAATAATCGTAGCAATAAGTAAAATAATTAACTAAGATTTGTTGGTTAACTTTTTTAAATATTGAAAATAAAGATGCGGTTCCCATCAAGAACTTGCCGAGTTTTATCGAAAACCACTAAAGCTGTAAAGAATAGAATGGTCTTGAGCGTTTGGGTAGAAGGGTAGTGCGCCACAGTTACCACTCGTGAACCAGGCGCAAGGTGAATGGTGCAAAAATATGCCCGCGGGGTTTCTCCTCTCTTATCACCCGCGTGTTCGCACTGCCAGCATCACGCCCGTTGCACTATACTGGTAACTTTAGCGCGCTACCGCGCTTCCCATGCGCTCTAGATCTTTCTCAAATGTATTTATCCATAGCCGGTGACAGTATAAGAGTTCAGGGGAAGCTTTTCTCACCTATTTTTCGTCCAGCAGACCGAACGGTCGAAAGGACGCGATCTTCTCTCCAGCGTTCGCTCTGCCATAGCCTCATCTATACTCACAAAGCCTGGCAGTTCGACGACGGAGCCATAGAGTGCCCGGTCGCAGATTTGGAGAGCGAGAATCCGGTAGCACAGAGCATCAAACAGACATTTCTCGGGGAGCCTCGACGTTAGCGCAGAGCTTTTGCAGTGGCGAGGACCCTAAACATACTTGTTCGCTCGGGAGAAGTGTGTTTCGGCGTATCGCCGCAGCGGGGCGCCAGTCACGTGGCTCTCCTCTCATCCGTTGTCTGCCGCCCTATCTTTTCCATTTCGGCGGCCGATTTTCGTGGCGATCTGCCAGGCTTTGTCAGTATATAGGAGGCTATCACTTTGCTAAAATGGAAATAGGTGACAGGAGTTTCCCCTGAACTCTTGACCTCTCGCCGACTATAGTGGGTTTAGTTGACAATCAGCAAGTTTCTACTTGAAAAGTATGTTTATTTTTAATAACTATAAATGTTAACTAATTCTAGTTAATTATCCGACTTATCGTGACAATTTTCGTCCTATATGTTATGTTCCCCTGGCCGTAGAAATCACCGGAACAAACCGCGTTTGTGTAGCTTTTACCGCATTTTTAAAACAAATTAATAAAGCACAAAGCAAAATAAAAAACAATCCTGTACACATAACGCGCATTGTACGTAATTGGTGAGGATCATATGTTCATTAATGAAATAATGCGGTGAGGTTTGTGATGTTTTTCCGCAAACAACGCACACTTGATACCGGATTGCAAGGGAAGTGCTCAAAATGATAAATGTTTTTGTTTTGTTCAGGATCCGGCATATTTATAACTCCCAGCATAGTCTTCAAAAACTCCGGCTCTGCGGGTGTTGCCATCATCGTGTGGTCTGTATCCGGACTCACCACCATTCTAGGTAAAAAATCTCGAATAAGTTTCTTTTTTTTGTGTGTGTGTGTGTGTGGGATGATGAAGAAACTGGGCGTGAGATGTTTCGCGGTTAGAACCTGCGATGAAAAGAAACCCTCAAAATGATCGGCGTTTTTTGTTAGTTTTTTTTTGTTGTTAAAATCTATGGTTATTAAAACGGAGATTATTCTAATTCGTTCGCGATCCCCAAGTACAACACGTACGAGACTTCTTTTTTATATATATTTTCTTAACGCATACACGGGTGTGTGCATGTGTAAGTTTGTTTTTAAAGGTGTCTGTTTTTTTTTAGCGTTTGCTTGTGTGGGCGTTTGTTTGTGCTGATGCTAGTGCGTTCCTGGTTAAGTGCGCTTCTAGAAATTATTTCTCGTTATGGGTAATTCCGTGCCAAAGGAGACGCGACAGTTTTGTAATGTCTGTTATATGTACGAAAATCTTAATTTTGATAGAAATGCCTCCGAACTCAAACAAAATATTTTTTTTGTGAAAAAATAAATTTTATTTTTGCCGGCATCATGCTGTAAATTTTTGAAATTTGCTTAAAACCCCACGTAGTTAAGAAGAACTATGAAAAAACAGTTGTGTACCAAACAAATTTAGGTGGGCGCCTATTTACTAAATAATGTGCCCTATCTTACACTAGGATACAAATATTAAAAGACGCCATTTTGGGTCCCAATAGGATCTAAAAAAGATAGACTTTATGAGATTTCTTTATCTTTTTTTTTTTAGTCAACTTGGATTTGGGTATGTGCTACATCTTGGATCTGGGTGTTAGCTCGGGCTCAATCGCGTGTCCCCGTAGTTGTGAGCGGGGAACGGCGGCAGCGTACCGCCATGTTTTTCGTTTATCTGAGCTGGAATATGCCCCCTGCACGAAGTGTTTCTGAGTTTGACGGTTCCGAAATCTCTCCTGGACGACTTTCACCAGTGCCAGGAATAGCTAAAATCTACATGATGAGTAGTCCTCAATCCTCTTATTATCGAATTGCGCTTCGCTTGCTGACGGATCGCGTATAGGCATACTAGGACTGAGATGATCGCGGCGGTTTTGGCCGGCGCATGGAGGTGATCTGTGTTCTCAATTTCCGGGTCTCGTGTCTAAAAAGGGTTAGCGCCGACTGTGCCCCCGAACGTTTCGTATAGCACTGTGCTCAGGCAAGCTGACATTTATCAGAAAGGTTGGCTGCTACATAGAAAGTCTACGCCACTCAGGCCGCGGTCTATGAGGAATGCTTCTTATAGGAGACGCATCGTGGCGCCACTGTCCTGTCGCAGGCTTCCAATAGGGACTATAATGCTACTAAAGAGTACTTTTAGCTGAGAAACAAACGAATGAAAAATGGTTTCGTGTAAACCTTAGATAAAGTCACTTAACGTTCAAGGTTTTTCTTTCCCGTCTTTCAGATCAGATGAATATTTGCTGAAAGTAACCCTGCAGAATGGTACAGTCTGAAAGTGTTTCAATATTGCGAAACGCCACGCAGTCACTGCCAATAACCGGACGGCGGACAATGCACGCTAAACAGAAGCCTGGGGAATACCCAACATGACATCGAACCTGTCTGAATATTTTTTCCAACGAGTTAACTTCAGCACAATGCTTATGATAGGTTAATTATTCGCTCAACCCGCTACAAATGCTTTCAGGAATATTGAGCATTAACAATCTGTGCAACATGTAAACCTGTACCAGGCTACATCGAATGTTTTATAACATATATTAAAAAAAAACAATAACTTGATCACACTTGTCGTAAGAGTAGTCTACATCATTATAAAACAAAACGAGTTAATAATTACAGTTTCTAAAACCATGCTGTTGAGGGGCGAAAACGTTACACAAATGCGGATGGGTCAGCAAACTACTAGATTTAGCGTTATCCACACGTGTGATGTAGTTGCGCGTGTGCCTACATTTATGTTCATACGTATATCAGTGTCGTTTAACACGTGCTCGTGTTTATTATTTTAGGACCTTCCTTCACCAGACTTGTGATCAAATCAGACATGCGCGTTTCTGTGTGAGCGAGTGAGCATTTCTGTATCCATGTACGCGGTGCGATGTAATCATGTTCTCGAGTAGGTCAGCGTTTTGTTATTTGTGCTTCCGCTCATTATTCTACGTCCTTCATTCACCAAACTATTAATCACGCACGCGCGTTTGTGTGTGAGTGACTGGGTCTCTACGTACGTATACGGTCTTGTGCGTTTATGATTTTTGTCTCCATCCGTGTTTCTATATTTTACGCTGAATCTTGCCCTAGTACGCGCTCCACTTCACGCCCAACGGCTTATCGGAGCAGGGAAGTGGTAAACAAACTTAATTTCGGCTGACACGAGAAAAAAGGTAGAGAGAAAAAGAGAGAGAACGGCACGGCCCGTTAATTAGCGAAGTAATTTACCACGGCGTCACACAAGCATGTTGCGTATCTATTTGATATTTCTCATACGCGCGTGTTATACGCATGGATTGCTCCGGGATATGAGCATAATGTGTCTTAGAGCTTGAGAGCCTATTCTGGCGCCATTCTTATCCGACACTCGTCTTTAGCGTTAAAATGGAGGAAGGGCGCGTAACTTGTGTTGACTGAAAGGATGAACACGCGAGACCCTCGCTTGCGGTGCCTTTCGAATGGAGTACGGAGTACGCGCATGCGCGGAGAAGATAGATTCATTGCTGCTAAGTACATTAGTCTGCTCTCCTTTACGTTAGCTAAGGCGCCACGCCAAGGCGCTGGCAGCGCTGATACTCAGCCGCTCGTGTGTTTACCCTTACGACGAGTAGAACCGCGCACATGTACACAACTCATGTCTTAGTCGAAACACGAAGAAAGAACATACAGAGGAAACGGGACAAGACACAACCACTTCCAACTGACTGCCAGCCTAAGAAGCACATAGCGTAGCGAGGCCCGATCATCTAATTAACGCCCCGCAGCCAACAATATTGCAGCACTAGCCAATAACAATACTGAAAAACCAATCAGAAGGCAAGAAGGGTGGAGAGAATAAGCCCCACCCCGCCTTTCTCAAGTTGCCCGTTGCTATGAGCACACGTGACCTCTTAGGGCCAATCATAGTGATGCTCATGGTCAAAACGTTCGCTTTCGACAACGTTTAGTTAATGTATATTCGATGTGTCTGCGAAGAATAGTTATTTCTTTTTGCTACAAAGAATTCGTGAGACCCCCGGATTTGTCAGTGGATCAAAGAAGACTCCTTGCTTTCTATTAGACCATAGACCAACTCAACTCTCTGACGTCGTGACACTGCGGTGGCGCTGCTGTCGGCACTGCGCATGCGCACACGCTTCACGCGAATTTGGTTTCTGCGCGGGCACACATTGCCCACACCTGGTGTGGGCAAAGCGGGGCGTTCGCTTGCAAACACTGTGTCCATGTGTAGTCACAGAGAGCTTAGCAAACGATGGTCACGCATCTTGTTTCGTGATTCGCTCTTCGCCGTTCTTATCGACATGATGTCGCAATGTCGTTGTATGTCGAGCGATCATAGGACGTCCGGGAGTCGCCAGGCCCCCGCGTTTATTTAGCTGTCACCTGCTGGTGAAAACTGTGCGAGGCGAGGAAGTCTCATGGGAAGAGAGAGTTGTGACTCAAGTCGTCAGTTCAGTGACCTGTATCTATAGTCGGTGACAGGTTAAGAAGTGGAATCTCCTCCCAGCTCTTTCCACTATAGCAGAGCGAAAGCTGGAGAGGAGGCGGCCTCCTCTCCTGCGTTTGCTCTACTAAAGTGGAAGGAGGTGGGAGGAGCTTCCACTTGACTGTTATTGACCTGCCACCGACTGTAGTGAAAGTGTCGCAGCAGGCGAGGTTCGTCCACACAGACCACATTAGACCTCGTCGCCAGATGTAGTAACTTGTCGAGGCGGCATTCCGACGAACAAGAGCGTGGACTCTATGGGGGCACGCCTTATGTATACAGCGATGCAGCTATCAGGGGTGGGATTGTGTCAGCCGCGCGCGAGCTACATGTGCGTAGTGTTTTGCTACGTCACGCTATAGCACTGAATATCGACAAAATTGTCAACGTGCATGCGAGCTGGTGCGTATTTAGTAGGCTTGCAGTCAGCTGATTTTAGCTATTTATCGAGCTGGCACTTATGAAAAAATTGACATTCGCATTGCTTTCTCTTTCAGGTGGATTATGCTACGCGGAATTGGGCTCGCTCCTGCCGGCTTCGGGCGGCGACTACGCCTACCTGACAGCGTGCGGGAAGTCGTTCGGAAAAATAGGAGACGTCCTTCCCTTCTTCTACGCCTGGAGCTTCGTCATCATCTTGGATCCGATGAGCGCTGCGCTTCAGGGGCTCACGTTTTCCAGCTATGCGCTCAGCGTCGTGTACACCGACTGCAGCCCGCCCTATTCGGTGACGGTCATGGTGGCACTAGCCTTTATCTGTGAGTAGAGTTTCTCGATATGCTCACCCGAAGGGAGAGCAGAGTGGCGCGTTTGTTTTCCACGAGCCGCCAAGCAGCTATTCGCCGATATCAATGACGTGAGAAGCAAAGAATCCAGCGATCTGCAGAAAGCCACCGATACGATCGCTTCGCCGACGTTGCACGCGCCCCGGCTTATGTTCTTCTGCTTCTGCCTCCATCTACTCCTTTCATATTTTCTATGCGCATGGGCACGCGCGGCGCCAATATTCGCCGAGTTCAGATGCGTAACGAGCAAAGAATCCAAGGCCGTGCAGAAAAGCCGGTGCCTTGGCCACTCGCCAAGGATGAACGTGCAACTCTGCTATACCGTAGATAGCTGTATACAGGAACTCTATATGTTAATGATCGGTTATATTTTATATGTTGTTCACGTCAATCTCTTCTTGCTTGTGAGCATGTGAGAACCTCGAAGAATTGAGATATTGTTGAAGGAAGAAGCTGATATATAAGGATATTGGTTTGAAACATCTTGCCAGGGTGCTTCTTCCTCAAGTGATCGCGACTATACTAAACGGAAGGTATTTAGGTTAATTTTACTGGCTTTTGGGACCTGCATGCTATAAAACTACATTAAGTCAGAACAAATAAATTATCTTGATTTACTCTTCGCCCTTATACTTCACTCACATAGACATAAAGGTACCTTTGCAATTGGCGAATCAGCCCGCACTTTGGGCCAAATCAGCCAGCACTCAAATCAGCCAGTACGGTCGTGTTAATGGCATATTGAAACATACTTCTTTCATTACGAAGAAAAAAAAGCGACGTAAAATGAAGTAACATAAACTTCGTTTTCTTGGAAAGCGGTCACTGACGCCTAAGGCAGTTCTTGTCAAAAATTTGGGATGACGTAATTATCAAGAGTGCTGAACTAAATTAGTGCTTAATAGACAAAAGGTGCAACAAAAAAGTACTATAAAGTTCGCATAACACTGTGCGACCTGGCTATGGTATCTCGGGGCATACTAACATGGACGCATTGAATAGTAAACAAACAAACAAATAGCAGTGTTCAGCTCGTTCTGATGACTCGGTAGCTTTAAACCACATACACTTTAGGACTCTCCTTGCTCATACGAAATCATTGCACTTACAGCGCTCGCCACAGCAGTCAACTGCTTCTCCGTGAAGACATCCGCAAGAGTTCAAGACGTCTTGTCCGTCATCAAGTGCCTCGTCCTCATCGCCATCATTATAACGGGTGCCGCCTTTGCCACAAGAGGTAAGAAAACTGAGCAAGCTCTCTAAGAAGTTGCAGGGTTTTCGCCTTCGTCATGGAATTCGCTCTGGACCTTAGACAAAACCTGAGGAACAAAAAAAAAGGAACTGAATTCTTAATAACTGCCGTACTGCATTAGCTTAAAGAACAATCACCTATCATTTGAACATGAAGACTGCATAGCAGTCTTGTGGATGTTACTAGAAAGTTTAATCAATTATAATCCCCACCGAAAAGTCCGGTATAACTTTTCGCTATCCGGATTATGGAACCGGAAATCTATCTGGATTCTATCTGGACTCTATCTGGAATTTAGGTTTTCAGAAATTATTGCTTTGTCTGCAATCTGGGTTTCGGGTTTCCAGAAACAAATTTCCGGTTCCATAATCCGGATAGTGAAAAGTTATACCGGATTTTTCGGTAGGGATATTACAATCAGTTCTGATTAAAATGTATTCAATATTAGATTACTTGACCACTTGAGTATAGTAACCTTTACTACTCCCATTACTTCAGATTTTCAGCGAGAAAATTTGTTTCTGCCGGTTTGAAAACGGGTTTTTTCGTACAATTCCTTATTGGATTAGAATCACCGAATTAGAAGCTACCCATCTTCTCCGTCCATTTATTGGGGAGTTTTAGGGAACTGTTATTGCACATCCGATACGGTTCGAAGGGCTCTCCGGTTCGAACTGCGCATGCGCGACACTTCTGCGGTAGCGCATGCGCAGTTCGCATACCGGAGGGCCCATAGTACCGTATCAGATGTGCAATAACAGTTCCCTAGAATTCCCTATTTTGGTAGACCATCCTCCGGTCGGAAACATGGTTCCAGGATTCCTTGGTAGGAAACTCGTAGCAACAAAGGGTAACATTAGGAAAGGGAGGGGAAAATCGTAACGGTTACAGGTCATTTTCGTACTTCAAAAAGTAATCACGATTACTTTCGCGATGGCTCCCTAAGACTCAAGAGAGGTTGGCAGATCATTGGATTACATGCCAGCTACGTTACTCATCATCACTATAGTCGATTCATGACGGATCCTGCCACTAAGTCAGCATGCCAGCTTGCCATTCTTGAGTCAAATCAAGTTACTACAGTACTACAGTAGATACTGCATGCACAGTCTGCATACAAGCATAGTTTTACAAAGGAGACCTAAAACTTGCCTTTTGTTTAAAAGTCCGGTTTGATCCGGCGGTTTCTTAGCTATCCCGAACTAACTAAATTTTCAAAACACCCGGGTTGTTACAGTTACCGAGTTGCTAATTAATTATCTCAGAATTCCCGCTAGTTATTGAGAAAACGGCAAATGAATGTGATGCCAAAAACAGCATTCAAACTTCCCCCCCCCCCCGCATTTCAGGGCGTGACGGGAAATGTTGTAAAACTCTTTGGTCGAGCGGGTAGTCTAAACAAATACGAGGTGTCCCGCACATTTCCTTCGTTCTCCTGGAGCAAAATTACCCAATATTTATTTTATACCAGGAAACGTCTTGTACCCCGTCGAGAACAAGTTGTTTTGCATCAATTCCCAACATCTGTAGCCACGTTTTCCCTTTTGTCAGTAGAGACTTTTCAGTTTGAAAAGGACGTCAAGAACAAAATTAGAAAAAACAAAAGTTTAATAAGTTTGCAAAAAACGTTTTTTTACCTATTAGCTTGGTTACTAGTTGAGCTGTGGATTGATGTATTGAACCAGTCTGGAGGCAAATTAACGACCATCAACATTTTTCCAGAGCCCATCACCAAAACACGATGAAACAGCGAACATAGAAGACAAGTTCAACGCCAATTCATTTAACGTTTTGCGGTCCGAAAAATATTTAGGGGGAAGGGGGGAGTGAAAGTGAATGCCCTAACTGGTCGCAATCAATACAAAATAAACAGAATATTCATATCACCTTTGTAGCTGGAACGCGCGCAGTTGGCGGCCCAATAAGGTTACAGAGTTGGAAGCGACGAACGGGCTGTTATACGTGCTGTTGTTGGATATTTTTCTCGCAGTGATATGGTGTACAGAAGTAACGGTTCAATGATCTCAGTCTGATGACGGCTCTTATGTGCGTGAAGTATTGTATCTAATTATAGCTTTCTCACTTATTTTTGCTTACAGTGAACCACTTCACATCTGGTCCATTCTTCAGTGACGACATTCTTCCCGGAAACGTGGCGCAGGCATTTCTTGGGGCTGTGATCTGCTACGGAGGATGGTAACTGTAGTAGTAATAGTAGTAGTACTAGTAATAATAATAATCGTAATTGAAAGTACCCCGAAACAACCACATTGGTCTTTAGATTGGTTGAACTCCACAAAAAAAACACTATAAGTAAAAAAAGTGAAAGCCGTTTACAACTTAAGTAACGCCGAATTGGAGCGCAGCTCTTGAGGAGGAGGAGGGAAGGGTACTCAGGGGAGGGTATACCCCTCCTCCTCCTCCTTCTCCCCTCATTCTTCAATGTCCTTTGGGGGGTCACATGACCTGGGGGTCACGGGGTCACGTGACCTCGGGGGAGTCACGTGACCTCAGGGGGTCACGTGGCCTGAGGGGTCACGTGACCTGGGGGTCACGTGACCTTGCGGTTACGCCGACGGCGACGCCGCTCAAGCCGGAAACGGGCGCCTAAGAGCTGCGCTCTAAAAACAAAACTGTACATGATCACACTGAAAACACGCAAGCACACTAGCACGCTGTTTACAAACAAGCTCTGGGTTTTCCCACACCAGGTGCGAGCACTGCGCTTGTGCAGAACCAGATTCGTGTGAGGGGAAGCGTGTGGGCGTATGCAGTACCGACAGCAGCGCCACCACGCTGCTGTGACGTCAGAGTGTTGAGTACGTGTATCCACCCATTAGGACATGGCGTATCCATTCATGAAAACTTTATATCTTTATCGTTATGAGCCAGCAGTCTTTACCACCGTCACTACGGATTTCAGGGCTCTGCAGTTTATCAAAAAACAATGTTGGTGCGATACTATGATACTCACTGACAAGATCAGAACGGCAGGAAGTTTTGAGTGTGTAACTGGCCAATACGGTGAAAGCTACGGTCCTATCAGTGCCAATCAGAGTAAAGGAATGAGGCACGTGACAGCGTATATCACCGGAGTATGCTCTAACCGCGAAGAACCGTCGCGCGTTTCGCTGCGTCGCACTAACTCACTGGGCGCGTGTTGCACTCACGCATAGCGGATAGCGCAGTCTTCGGAACGGTATATAGGGTGTAACGTTCGCCCCTCGCCAAGTTACGCTGTTGTACGGAAGAAACATGGCCTCTCACGTCACTTGCGCTGCCTGGTCATTCCAGGTTGCCTTTACTGTAATACATGCCTGCCTGGTTTCATATTTGTTTTTTTGCCACTGTGCAGGACGCAGATCGCCTTCATTGCTGGAGAGATTTCCGACCCAACTCGCAATCTGCCAAGGGCACTCTTCTGCGGCATCCTCACCGTAACCGCAATCTACGTTCTAACCAACGTCGCTTACTTCATCGTCCTTGACGCCGCCACAGTCATCAACACAGAAGCCATCGCAGTGACTTTCGCCACAGTGACTTGGGGACCCTTTGCCGCTACCCTGATCCCCATAGCGGTATCCGTCTGCGCCTTCGGTACCCTCTTCGCCGCTTCCTTCGTCAACGCGAGAGTCATCTTAGCCGCAGCCAGACAGGGCCATCTTCCAGCAGCCTGCTCCCTGGTCTCCGTCAAGACTTCGGTACCTCTTGCCGCCACCTTACTTCGCGGCATCCTCTCGCTCGCGTACACCTTCGCCGGTTCGGTCGGTTTCATCGTGGAAAGCTGCGCGTTCTTGTACAACGTCTACGAAATCTGCGGAGTCCTCTGCTTGTTCGTCCTACGGTCTTCGATGAAGGACGCTCCGAGGCTGTACAGGGCTCCCACCGTGCTCGCGCTCACCAAGCTCCTGATATCCGCGTCGCTGGTGATCATGCCGCTCGTGAACGTGGACGAGTACATGCAGTACGTTCTGATCGCGGCCGTGTTCGGCGCGGGCGCTGTGTACTACACGGTGTTTGTGGTGTGGGGGATGAACATCCCGGGTGCTCGGCCGTTGACTGTGCTCGTCCAGAAGCTGCTGATGTCGGCGACGTGCGCGAATGAACTCGAATCGCTTTTGAAAGACAAGATGTGATTGTGTTGCTGTACAGATAGGTTTTTCGAATAAATGTTTTATACTCTGTTCACCTCTAGGTACAACCGAATCCGGCGCTACGTTAGGATAAAGGCAATCAAGCACTGCCAAAAGTGCATTGTAACGGTTGTAGTTTTGTTTTTGTTTGGTTTGATGTCACCGGTTATACCAGACACCCACAAAAAAAAAAGCGCAGGATTGCGGCGCATTACATAGGTGAAGGGTTTAGTCGGCGATTTCAGACGCACTGATCTCAAACGCACAAAGATGATGGGTGCCGTTAAGATGCACTTTTTGCTCTAGGTTGATTGGCTTCATTATGTCATGGCGTCGACTGCGGTCCTACTTCAAGTGAAACGAAGTATAGTCTTTTTTGTGTTTATAAAAAAGCAATAGTGCGATACGGGAACCATGGTGTGCGGCGAATGGCCACGTGATCAGCTGGAAACACGACGTATATTGAAGAGACAGAGGTCCGGAGGCGAGCGTTTATAGGCGCCATCTTAAACGCGTCTCAAGGTGTTTGTTATGGTTCCATCTAAAATACTCATTTTATTCATCACGCGTTACCTTTACTGTCAAAACGTAATTAAAATACGATCGAAAAAAGATCTAAGGCTGCAACCTGTACGCGCGATATTTCAGCGTGGCAATTCTTACACCAGCACATGTCGCACACATACGAGGTGCACAACAATTTCTTGTGCTTCGTACTTCGATGCATCTCAGTTGTGGATTCTGGTCTGCGCTCCGGATGCTCTATTACGTCGAAAACTGTATATCTTGTTCCATTAAGATGTGACAAAATGCAGTCCACAAATTCGAGCTGTGTTCAAGGTGGCGTCAAAAAAGAAACACCACACTGCGCGACAATACCAGCGACTACATCCTTTAGGGCCAATATGAGGTGGTGACTAAACGGTCCTATCGCCCAAAATTATAGTATTTGAATTATGGTCAATATTCGCTCCGTCTTTCGCTAGGATAAGTCACCTTTAACAGATTTTTACGTCTAGAATTTTTTTCCCCGGACAGGTTTTTAAATTTATGTTTAATCTGTTTTTTATATACTTTAGAAAATTATATTGTGTGCTACTGGCAACCTTGTTAAAGACGACCGAGATTCGCCTTACTAGGAAACAAAAGCTCGTCTCAAAGGCAGGCGAGAGACATTAGCAACTAAAATCTCGGATTAACGACACGTTGGCTTAAAATTTTGTCTTCCGAAAGGGGTGTGTTGCAATAGCTTGTTTCCTCATTCTCGTACTAAATATACATACCTTGTAAAGTGAGTGAACATACCCGACATCGGCATTAAGTAGTCATATTGTTTTCATGTTTAAGAATACTCAAACCAAATCTATATGCATCTCTTGTTATCTCTCTGCTGTAGACGCAATGAGAAAAGTCACTTAAGCTATAGGGTCACTTATACAATGGGTCTCACCGCCAATAAAACACGCTGTTGTCGAAGCAATTAATAAAAGTCACAGAATGTTAGAGGGTCGGATCGATGATCAGAATGGGCGTCAGCACCAATTCTACGTCACTTTTTGCCAATTACTGACTGGTAATGGCGGCCGTTGCTGCAGTAATATTATTTTTGGTGACAGGGTACCTTGATATTGCGGTATCACAAGTGCTCAAATAGAGTGCAATAATCCATTGTAGTCATTCATAAAAAAAAAAAAACGGAAATGCGTTAGGCCACGTGAGAGCACACGCGCTGCTCTCCTAAGGTATAATAATACTCGCACATCTGGAGGAAACTGAATGTCACTTTTTTTCTTCCTCTTTTTGCTTGTAGCACGAATTTCCGGCCTTTATATAAAATATAGCTGGTTAGCGCGTGCGACATGTGATCTGCACCCGCTTTATCAAGAATTAAATGGAATTAAATATGGAAGATTACGGAGCATAGTTAAGTTCTCTCTTCTCTCTCTCTCTCTCTCTCTCGATATCTATTGTTTGCGGAATTTTGTATACAAACTTGAGGAAAAAAAAAACGCGTGGCAGATTTGTGAGGCAGGAAAGAGCATTCTTTTTTAACTTTCTTAAAAAAAAAACACCTGTGTCCGTCAATTCATCTCATCGGATAAAATGCGTTTTCAGCCAGATACTCCTAAAAGGTCTGAGAACTCGAACAGAATGGGTAAGCTTAGCCGAAGTTTTTCCTCATGAAACGGTTTGGTATTTGCGCTGAGTTAAGGGATGAGTGTACTTGATACCATAGACACCGACAGCATCGCAGAGCATTGTGAATTTCGAGCTCTGCAAAAGCATCGCCATGCGTTTATTAAGCTAGGAAAAATGTATCGCGAAGAGCTGGCACATAACTCGAACAGACCTGATTACTAAACTCGGTTTAAAGATTTCTACAAAGTACCTTGATTCGTGACACTACTTTATCTATCGATGAAAAAGGCGTTCTATCACTGTGCTGCATCATATTTTGACCAACCGAAATTCTAATTTAACACCATTATCCCGCTTTTAGAAACACATAATCACTGTCGGTTAAAATACCCACACACACACAAACAAGGTGTTTTGATTACCGAGCAGCTTATTATCGCTCCACAGCAGTACTGCCAATTTAGCAATATTTCCGCTAAATTTAGCGTTTTTTTTCAGTTGTCTAAAGGGAGAATATGCAGTTCTGCGGGCGGCGGGGTTTTTCACTGTGTTCAAGTCATGTTAGCGTTTTTTTTCTGGTGGTCAAAAATGTTCTTCAAGTTACATTTATCAATCGTGAATAACCAAATTTTTGTGGAAAGTCATCATGGGGTCGTCACTCTTTGCTTACTCTCAGCAAAATGTTTCCATTCAGAATAACGCCGGGGACGCCCTTGAGATAATAATGGTGGTAAACATCAAAATATATTTTAAATCCGTATGGGCCTGAATGAATAAATTATTTTTCTAAGTACCAGAGAACATGGGCCCAAAAAGCTATATGCGCCAGAAATGAAAAAACACAAAACAATGGGGGCTGAAAAGATTTATATCTCCAGACTAATTACTGGAAGTTCCAAGCGAACTCAGATAACTCAGATATCTCTACTGGAAAGTGAAACGCTTTGCAAAGCATGTGAATCTGGTCACCGAAGCTTTGGACTGCTACCACATTTTGCACAAGAGATTGGAACAATACGGAGGTCTACGTTGGCATTCAGTTGACATCGTAGTGTGCATGGAGGAGGTCTGAGTCAAAAAGTGGAGTTCGCTTCTAAGGGTTGTTTTCTTTATTGTACTGTTCTTAGTCTAATTCTACCAGTAAATTACGTTAAAATGTCAAACTGTCCCTGCACCTGGAATTTAGCGGTTTTCACTGGTTTCTCGGGATTTCTATTGTGGGTTTTTGATTTTTCAGTTGGCAACGCTGCTCGGCAGCCAATGAGCTAAAAAATCGCAGAGCGGAAGCAAATTGACATAGAAGGGTGAAGGAGGAATCATACTTTAGGTTATTATAGTTTCTAGGCTAGGTGGCGCACGCTACCACCCGTTATAAACGGTACACCCGTTAGCATCCATCCATCTATGGTACCCAGAATGCGGCATTAATCCATAAAAACGCCGAAAAACAAATATCAAAGCAAGAAGCACTAATATAATAGTCTACCCCCTAGGTTATTGTAGGCTCCCAGTGACTTTAGTAACAAAACAAGATAGGCTCCATGCATATTTGTATACAAATTTACGTCCTTATGCAGTACATTTAAGGTACTTTTTGTGCATTGAAATTGTTACGTTTCCTACTTTATCAAAACAAAGGCATTTCAAGCACACAAAATGCGTATGCTAGAACATATATCACACGTCTCGCAAGGCATGCGTTATATCTGCTTTTTTTTCGTGAAGGGACGAGCGTATTACATCACTGAGAATCTAAGAAATGCTGGACATTGCTTAATATGTTAACTATTCTTGCTTCGTGGTTGGTTCTACGGCGTTCTTATCGCCTAATGTCGCAATCTCATTGGCCAAGGAGCGATAATCTTGAGCTGTCAGTGAATATAATTTAAAACGGAAGCGATATTTTTGTGACATATGATGGTGGAAATGGTGATGATGATATATTTCTTTCAATTAAGGTGACTTGGCTTTACAGCTTGAAGCATGGGCTTAACTATTGTTTTGAAACAAGTTGAGCGTGTATCAAAGAAACAATGCATCGCTTGCACGCCTCATATGGTACTCTATGATATTCATAATGCTACTTTACACGGCACAGTTATATTGCTTTTTGATAAAACAAAACAGACACAAGAGCGACCCGTCTTCATGCAACTAGATCTTCATCCACGATGTCTACTTTTGAAGACGATTTTGAGGGCAGCTTGAGCGGCGGAAAGACGCAAAACCACAATGGATCTCAGACATTTCTCAGACGAGAGGTTGGATTGTTCGGCACAATTGCACTGCTTGTTGGTGCAACTGTAGGTATGGGAATTTGTTTACTCTTCTCCGTTTTAAATTATTCCTTCTGCTGTTCTTTGAAAAGTGACCCAAAGGTATTTATTTCGCTCACCACTCGACCAAAAATAAACATTTGATAGATTTTCCTTGTTGCAGTGTTTTGACCTTGATGTAGGATTTAAGTAACATTAAACTACTGTATTTCGAATATTGCAATGATAGAATATTATGCATTTTGAAAAGTTCTCAAAAAGTACAAATCAAATTGGTCACTCTGTAGTCAACCACTTCGTTATACCTGCGGTCGCAGTTACTGGTGGATTGCTATTGATTTCAGCCTTTTCGTCAATAAAAGCTCTGGTGTCTTCTTCTTATTTAGTTGGCACAGTCAGACATGATATAGATTGCCCATCTTGCGAACACTATCATTTTAGGTTCCAATTGATCGTCCAAGCTTGAATACGCTTGAATGCCCCCACTAAATCCTATCGCAAACTGCCACACTGCAGACAAGAGACAAGATGAAAACAAATATATTTCCAGCCCTATTATTTTGTGTCTGCTGTAAAAACAATTGCCACAACACTGTAAACTCTTTTGCGCTTTAAGAAATCTGGATCCTCTATATTCCTTCAAAAGCACTTGGGAGTATGAAACACTACAATCATTGGTGGAAGCTCGGCGAATTGCGAGACTAAACACATGTTCATACCAGACCTGACCGGTACTTATTGCAAGTAATCACAACATTTCTAATCGATTACCTTTTTTTTTTTGGAGGGGGGGGCAATTTTTTAATCAAAATATTACAAATATTATAAAGTAATCAAAATAAATATTTGATTATTTTGGAAGTACAAAATTACTCGCAACCGTTATGTACTACTTATTTTCGTCTCCCGTTTCTATGGGCGCCCCTTGTGTCTGCAAGTTTGATACCAAGGAATCCTCAAACAAAGTTTCTGACAAAAATGTGATTTACGAAACTTGGTGGATAAAAGACGATGAGCAGTTTCTAGTTCGGTGATTCTTATCCAATAATGGACAGTGCGGAACAGCCGTTTTCGAACCGGGTAGAAAACTGTCGTTTTCAAAAAATATGAAATAATCGGAAGAGTAACGGTTACTTTCTTTTTCGAGTAACGGCCATTTACGTTTCATCTCACGTAATCAAATAATCTAATTGAATGTATTTTTTTTAAACGAGAGTGTTTGTAATATTAATCTATTAAGTTTTCGAGTACAGCGTCTACGAGACTTGTTTAGACCTAAAATTACAATCTGTGTTGAAAAATCACAATCTGCGCCGAGCTTCATCCGCTGATCGCAGCGATTGCTTCTCCCCAATGCTTTGTGGATAAGTAAGCCGTCCAGGTTCTTTAAAGTGTAAGAAATGCCTAACTTAAAACAATTACGTGAAGTCAGTATTTTCCTCAAACCCTATGTTTAAGTATCAAATGAAGGAACATTAGGCAGAATCTTCGAGGAGGATTTGTCTCCATAGTCTTTTTACTTTAAGATTATCAAGAGTCACAGTAAGAAAATTGCAGTGCCATTAATTTACTCGTATATCTAAATGGACGCTAGGATCTTTCACTGGGTTGAGGACGACTGAGAAAAAGAAACCCTAAGATAAACAACATAACTTACAACATATAGGTAATTTTAAAAATGCTAAAAGGTTGCTAAGTGTGTTGGTTTTAACTATGTGCTTGAACTGTTCCTTGCAGGATCCGGGATATTTGTAACGCCCGGTATTGTTTACAAAATGCTGGTTCTGCTGGCGTGGCGCTCGTGGTATGGTGCATATCAGGATGCTTCGCCATTGTTGGTAGGCATCAGAAACACTTTTTCATGATCGTTCGCGACGTCAGCAGTAGGCCTATTCCTGAATGAATACAAGAAAAATAAGCATAGGTGCAAATAAATGTATAAGGTGTCCCAATTTGCGGCCCTTCCGCTGTAAAACAAGCCGGAAAGATCGGTGTCTGCAAAAACAAATCTCAAACTTTCGCCGAGGAGTGGTAGGCACTGAGCAGGTCAGTGTTTTCTGTGTGAATTTTTGAGGCCGTGTTCGCAGACGATCGAAGTAAGCCGAGGACTTTTACTTGCGGCGCCATCTGCCGATAGCCGCAGCGAGCAGACGGAGACCAATCTTGACTTTGGACAAATTGCTCGCTCTCATTTTTCCTACTGGAAGAGAACTATCACCTTCAAATCTCACGGTTAAACTGACCTTCTCAATGCATATTATTCCGTGAAAATTTCTGAGCTTTCTGTGTGCCGGTGTCGATTTTCGCAGCTCGGTTTACAGCGAAAGGTCCGCCTGTAACACCTTATATTTAGGGTTGTTCGCTTTCGGGTAAAACCCGATTTTACCCGATTTTTACACCCCGAACATGTTTCAGGAGAATCGGGTTAAACCCGATTTCTCCCGAATTCCAAAACCACATAACCAACCTATTTATTTTTACGCCGCACGGAGTTTGCGGTGCACACACGCTAGCTACCCTACCTCGGGACAACAGTGACCTATAGTTCATTTCGCAAGCTGCGTGCAGCACTGTGGACGCTACACGACTCTCAACCAACCGCCCAACGAGCGCGCCTAACTCACCGTGACATTCTACGGAGGCCGGCTGAGGAAAAGCGACAATAGGCGTTGGGGCCTCGGAGGGACATTTCCGTCCCCCCGCTGTGCAGGTGGAACCGCCTCGGCACGCCACGTAGCTTCGGCCCTGCTGCACGCAGCTTGTGAAATGCACTATCAATCCCCCTTCGACCGCTGAGGTGTCGACGCCCAGCAGGGTCTCTCGGGTAGCATGGCCATCTCGCTGGCGTCCAACCTTTCTCACGAACAACGTCCGAGCCAGTCAGTCGCGTAAACAGATCGGGAAAACTTAACAGGTTTATTCCATAGCGAAATATCTGATCGAAGACGACCGTCCCTCGAACGGTCGGGGTTTTTGTTGACACCTGAGGGAGAGGAGGATTCCGTGGGCGGTGCTTCCCTTGAAGCGACCGACGGCAATCGGAGCTGGAAAACCCTGATGTCCCCCCGATTACCAGCTTGAAACAGACCCCTAATTTTAACGCGTCAGCGTTAAAAAGCTCGTAATACGCTCCAATACAAAAAAAAAAACGAATGTATTATTGAGTACATTTGTAAATTTAACCCGAAAAAACCCGAATTTCGGAATGTTTCCACAAAAAACCCGATTTCTCCCCGATTATCAGCTTGAAAAATAGCACCCGATTTTTACCCCCCGAATTTAAAAAAATATAAAACCCGAAAACGAACAACCCTATGGAATCCTTCAGAGATTAGAAATATAAGGGTGCTGATAAAAAGCCACGGATTCAATACTTTTGATTAATTTTTTAAGTATTTTGTAAGAGCTTAAGTATGAAGCTACTCTTAAAAGTAGAGACCCCGAAGGCGATCTGTTTTATAATTAATACCCGTTACCTAGTAACAGACAGATTAAGAAACAAGGGGCATGGCTCATTTGTTAACGACTTTTACTTGGTAATTCGTTCTTCGGTATTTTTATCAGCTAATGCTGCAATCTCATCGGCTGCAGCGTGATTTCTTAACATACTCAAGACTGCTACGAACTGCGTTCCTTATGTTATCATTCACTAAAAGGGAAATAAAAGAAAAGACGAACAAACACAGGTATCTCAAATTGAGCTAAATCTTCTGTGCTCGCGTGTTTTCGACATTTGTGTTATAATATTTGGGTTTATATGGCATGCAGAATGAACTTATATGCAAGCTTGCCTGCCTTATTGCTAGAGTTCGTGATATGATCTCGCAGCGTTCAGACAGCATTGGTGTATTACGATAGCCTGCGATGCATCAATCAATAAGCCTGATGTTAAACAGAGCGTGAGGTTTCACGTGCTCACGTCATTTCGATGTCACACCGTAGACTCCATCTTTAGTTCTTAGCATATTTTCTTGGCCTCCTCGTTGTCGTAGGCTCTTGCTTCTTCGATTTATATGATTGAGTTTTCTTGTGCTCTACGAGAAACTAGACGTTCAGTATACTCATGATAATATTAACCCGAGACTGCAGCACAAAGAAACTAAAACTGATAGGGTAAAAAAGAAAAGGATAAAAAAACAGGTAACTTCTCAATTTGACATATCGTAGGCCTAACTTTTGTTTCTTTTTATACCACTTCCCAGTTTTCTTTCGTGCCATCGGTTTCTAGTTAATATCGTCGTATTTTGAGTTTATATAATCAGCATCATCAACAGCTCTCCTACGCACTGACTGTGTTTTTTGCTAAGTATAAAGAGACGGTAAATTGTAGGCTTGTTGGCACGCTTTTTTGTAGTGAAAATATTTTTTTCTTCTGTGAATGCTTCTCTCTTTTTTTTGCGAGAAAACAGTCCGTCGAAGTAGTAGTCTCTATATAAATTATCTGAGACAAGTGTCCTGTTTGAAAGGAATAATGAAGACAATAAACTATAGGCCATGACGAAAATGTATGCCCTCTACACAAAGTGCCCCTCATATATTTTTCCTGATATGGTTACTCTAAAGCGCAACCCGCATGGCGTTTTTTTTTTTTTCGCTCGTGTTAATTAATGCGACGCGCGATGCAAATAACTCAGATAAGATATAACGCAACAAACATTAACTTCATAAATAAATGAATAAAAATAAGCCTTCATGCCGTAGAAGGCTGGTCTTATATTTTAGGTCGTAAACAAAGCTGCCCCAAACCGCGCTGTTATCCCAGCTGCTGTTCACTCGCGGACTCGTACGCTCGTTCCAACGTTAGCTGTGGATCGTTCGCATTTTGCCTCGCTAGTTCACTGTGATCTGAAACTCGCCGCAGCCTCCGTTATGGAGCATAGGGAAAAAGTTGATCCTGCTTAAAAGCATGCTTGTGCTGAAGCAGGCGCAAATGCAAGATCGGCCAGCTTGGATGCGTCATGTGCTGCAAAACACCGAAAGAACACAGGCGCGAGGTCATTTATGCAATCGCAAGAGTGACTCGCCGGAAAACTGAAGCGGTGTAACACACTTGGACAATGGGTCATTCTTTGATTCCGAGTCCGCAACAACCTTGGCAAGGAAGGAGATGGGGGTCACCGAAAACTGCTAGACTCGGGGTTCTAACGAGGGGACAGGTTATCGGGAATCAAGAACCGCGGCTGTCTCCCTGAGGCGTACGCGGAACTTTCCGATACATAGAACAGTGTCGAGATAGACCAGGAGTGGCCAAACTGCAGGCTCGCGAGCCGCATGCGGCTCTTTGCGGGTCCAAGTGCGGCTTGCGGCCCTCTGGTAGCGTGCCCCGCTTCCATTCCTTTGTTCCCAAAACCGAAACGAAGTTGCAAAATAAAAAACCAAAAAAACCCTCACAGTCATGGTAGCTTTGTACTACACTACGTACGTAAAACTGGAGTGCTTTTTGACACATAAATCTGTCCAATGGCCATGTTTTCTTTATTGTTCCAGGAAGAATTTAAACCGTATATGTATAACAATAGTTGGGGGCATGCATTCCTTTTTGCTTAGCGGCTGAAGAACCATTCTGCAGCCTGGTGTTATTTCTTGTAGTCGACAATTATACTTGTCCCCTTTCGAAAGGACTGGATCCTCCATATCGTTTCGTGTTAAAAGTGACCCCGTCCCTTTTTTCCCCCTGCGGCTCTCTGAACTTTGTCGTTTTGTCTGCGACTTTAACACCATGCAACTCTGGCCACCCTGAGGTAGACCCTTGCATTGCTGCTGTACTTACTGAAGATTTCGCGCAGGGTAGGCCAAACGTTATGAAATAGTTTTTTTTTAAATGTTATGTCACGTCGGTGTTCTTATGTACATTGTGACGTCTCTCGCCTTTTGGAGTATATTAAAAAAAAGTGCATACTACACTGTACGCTGTCCTGTCCACCATGAGGCCCAACAACGTGTTGCAAACAGGCACTGGCCGTAATGACCGCGCACAGCGGGAAAAACGGAAGCGCGTTAATTTCATCTTGACTGTTTGCACGGCTCTCATTGGTGATAGCAAACGCCTACTTCCGACGTCGGCGCCAGGTGCGCGTTTTTTTCCTGACCGGCGAGAAGCAGGCGCGTCGAAGAAACCGAGCGCGCGTGCGTTTGAAATGACGCCGAGTTGACCTCAACACGCACAAATCGCGTACAAAAACGCTCCACGCGGCTCACACTTAAGAGTTTACACGAGGCCCTTTCGTGTATCCCAAGAACCAGACTAAAACAGGCCGCTTCGTGTCTTCAAGTTTAGATGTATCGCCCAAAAGAACTTGCTCAAATTCAAGAGAAGATAATCGTTCTTATAAATAGGGTGGCATAAAGGGGCTTAATGTTAAACTAGAGACGTAGAGATCAGTGCATGCAGAAATAAAGCTAAAAGTTTAATCAAAACAGTATTTTAGCAGAATATTATAGGTGCATTCATGTGGAAATTCAGACCACCGTTAACATTTGCAACAGCGCGGGCTCCGGCGCAGTCGTCAAAGAGATGCACTTGTGGGGCACCCCCTCGACACAAGCAGCAAGCACCTGCTACTGCGTCGTCTGCTTTCAACGAATACTTGTTGAAATCCATCGGGAGATGGCGCCACAGCCGCGCCTCTGGACCAAGGAGGATATAAGGGTAGGAGAGGGCATGACGTCGGCCGCGTAGCCTCCACAAGCCATGCTCCCTTGACGCCTCGTCTCTTTCTCATTTTCCTTCTTACTCTCCTCGCTTATCAGCCCGACACGTGACCATAGCTAGCCTTCGTCTAGCTATGGTGTACTAGAATACACCACAGTCTAGCCTTTCGATCTGATAAAACCTACCGGACTGAGAGCGCGCGCAAGCCTGCTAGGAATCCTTCAACAATCAACCATCCATCTCGCACGTGACATGTCACGCGCACCAATCGCCAGAGAGATCTGCGGTCATGCTGGGCACAAAATCGTTTAAACTTTTTATGACTAGGCTTCACCAATATTGCAACGTGCCCCCTCCTAGTACTTATAACCTCCTTGCTCTGGACACACTGGAGTGTCTCAAAGCTTGCTGTTTTAAGAGTCTGAGTTCGGTCGAACTCGTAAGAGCCGGTCGTTGTGAAAATGTTGAGCATGTTCTATTTTTTTTAGGGGCGAAGCTCCTTAAGGCGTGGGTCTGTCCCTCCTTTGTGGGTATGTAGCCACTTCGAGGTTTAGTTTATGAATGGCTCAAGAGATGGCGTGTTCCGGAATTAACTTTATGTAGAGATGACAGATGGCGCTTCCGGCCGTACGAGAGTGGGAAGCCGAAGCGGCACGGCAGCGTCGCCAAGATCCGGCCGTACGAGAGCGGGAAGCCGAAGCGGCACGGCAGCGGCGCCAAGAGGATCTGCAGAACGTCAGGGAACGGGAAGCGGCAAGAAAGCGCGCGTATCGGCCAGTGGCGTAGCTAGACCATCTGGCACCCGGGGCCCTTAAATCTTTTGTCACCCCCCCCCCCCCCCGCTCCCCGAGACCGCAAGCGACAGCATGCCGGCGGCCGCCATTTTCTCTAAACAGAGTTTCGAGGCAATTCGGTAAGATGTTGTCGCTAAAATGAGCCTCTAAACCGCACGCCTTAAAATGGAAAGTAACGCAATCAAACCATCGTTGGCATACGGTACACTGCGGCGCTGAAGCCAGTCCGTCCACGCAGATTTCCGGAAGCTCGACGGTCTCCAGTCATGGCACGCTGTGGCAACAGGGAAACGCCGTCGCCGTCACAACATTACGAATTCACTTGCCAGAACACTACATTGTGACCGCCTCCCGACGGCGAGCGACACGCTTCTAGAACTTACGGCGGGGTCAGAGAGCGAGGGAGCTTGCTGAGCACAAGCCCAAAGAAGCCTTTCGCCAGCACCTCCTCTCGGAACTTCCCCCTCGGCGCGTGGTGCGGTGCCGTGCACGGGTGGACAGCCATGGGTGAGAGTCCGGGGTGAGGGAGGCGACACGTTGAGAGTTTACCCAACACGTTTACCCCCTCCCCGCGACTCCCTTCGTGTAAGACCTTCGTGTGATTTCTTCCTTCTTCGTCTGGCGCCTTCTCTTGCTGTCTCGGCGCAGTCCGGCCGTGGTCGGCGCAAGCCAGCGTCGTGTTGCGCTGGGTTTGGCGTAGACTAGGTGGCGTTGGCTCGGCGTGCCCGGGCACAGCTCTTTCTCGAGTGCTCCCGCACTTTCCGCGCTTGTTTTTTCCGCCGGTGCGCGATGACTTTGCGCGAGCCAAGCCAGTTTTGCGACTCTGCACCAGACACGTTCGTGATGGAAGAGTGGTGACCTCATGCGTCTACACATTCTTTGCAACTTACGAACCAGTCAAGCCGGGGGGATTGCCGGCGCCCCCCCCCCCCGCCGCCATAAGTGGCACCCCCCTCGTGACTGAGACTCCTGGTACCCGGGGCCCACGGCCCCCGGCCCCCCCCGTTACTACGCCACCGGGTATCGGCAGGCAGACCCCGATGCAGCGAGAGCTCGTGAGGCGTCTGCAAAACGCATCAGGCGAGCTCAGCCCGAAGGTGCCGACGCGCGGTTTAAGCGAGACTTTCTAGACGTTTCGTTCGGCCATAGCTGTGGTGTGTGTGATAGATTGTGGTTTGTATACACACACACACAGTGTTTCTCACGTCTTTACATGGCGATGAGTGGGCGAATTAACGGAAGAATCGCTGGTTTACCGACGATTCACTCCGGAGCTTCGCCCACTCATCATCATTCACCACGTGGATATGCTGTGACTTTTTTATTGCAATAAACCTTGAAATTTAACAAAAACGCAAAATCTCATACGCAAAAAAAAAATCATTTTTTTAAACACAATGCGCAGGCGATCGAGTAAATGATATACTATAGACACGATCACTGCCCCAGTCTAGGGTTAATATTACAATAGAATTTCCTAACAAATTGAACTCTACGCGCAGACGTCAAACTGTCCAGCTAGTTTTAGCAGCCAGCCACTCTAGTATATGTGCCGGCCACTATGGGCATAATCAAACATTGCGATGGTGGCGGACGTCGAGTCAGTGATCGCGTCTACAGTCACCGCCAACTTGAAGAAATGTCGGGCCATGCTTATCACGCTCATGATCATGCTACTTGCTTAGGGATTTGTTTTTCGAAGTATTAATTAATACTAATATTAAAATGATCGAGCTTCTGCCACGTCCTGTCTTTCTTAAGCTTCCGGTAACTACACTGGGAGTGATAACCACGTTGTGTTTTGCAGGAGTGGCTTTGCTACGCCGAACTGGGCGCGATGCTGCCCGTATCCGGTGGAGGATACTCTTACGTTGCGGAGGCGAGCATATCTCTAGGGAAGCTCGGAGACTGCGTGCGCTTCATGTACCCTGGAGCTACGTGACCCTCGCCGACCCCATGAGCGCCACCTTCCAGGGACTATCGATGTCCGGCTATCTACTGGGAATTGTCTACCCGACGTGCAGCGCCCCCTACGTTTCGCGACTGATGGCGACGCTCTCCTTCACGTGTAAGAGGGGATTCATTCGAACTTTTGAGACTTTAACTATATAACCTTAAACAAAAATGTCCACGTACAAAAATGTTATGGGTCCATCGTCGAGCGTCAACCGGCGCATGCGCAGACGGTTCGCCTCACGCAAATCTGGTTTCGCGTAGGGCTGTCGCGAACCAGCCGAGGTTCGAGTTCGACCGGCTTTCGACTTTTTCGAAACTTTTAGTGGAAAATTCGACGAACCTTGTATTGAGGTTCGACTCGTGTGCGCATGCGCGACAGGCTGGCCAGTTGGCTTCGGATTGGATGGTGATGGCTAAGGGATGAATTAAGGGCAGCACTGATTCGTTATTTCAGTTAATACTGTACAAAAAATTGAGTTATTAACTTCTTCAGTGATTAGAATTAGTTTCTTTAATTGCAACTGTTTATAAAATAAAATAACCCTTTTCATAAAATTTTTTTTCCAAACCTAGACATGCTTGTATCAAGGTCTGGCCACACTGTCCACGAAGTCGAACCGGTCGAATCTGGTGAAAAGGTCGAAGGTTCGTCAAACCGGTTCGACCCTGTCGAACCCCGAAAGTTTGACCTAAAAATCTGGTTCGACAAAAGTTCGCGACACCCCTTGCTTCGCGGGCTTTTTTTGTTTTGCTGTTGTTCTCGATGGATGGATGGATAGATGTTAATGGCTATACCCTTTGTAATGTTTGGTAGCTTGCGCCACCTAGCCTAAGGTGTAAACAGGGTGTTTCTTCTAGATGACTTCGTTTCACACAACGTCTTATCGCAGCCGACGCCGCGGCCGGATGGAGCACATCCTGCAGCGCCGAATAAAAATTGCATTGTCACGGCGTTCGTCGTCTTTGTACGTTTGCAAACACTAGCCAAACCAATCACGAAAAAAAGGACAGGATTGCAGGGCATTTAGCCGGTATGCAAGCAAACATACAAGGACCATCATGACAATGCGTTTTTGATGCTGCTTGATTGGCCATATAGGATGTTATAGATAGGGTTCGGAGTTTTCGGTTTAAACCGATAAAAACCGATAAAAGTACGCCGAATCCATTTTCGGAAATTCGGTTTTAACCGAAAAAGGTCAGTTTGTAGGTTCGGCGTTTTCGGTTCAAACCGATAAAAACCGATAAAAATACGTCTAATCCGTTTTCTAATATTCAGTTTTAACCAAAAAAGGTCAGTTTTTCAGGGCCGCGTCGAGTTGGGTGGGGGAGGGAAGGGGGAGAGAGAGAGAGAGAGGGCTTTGCAAGGTTCGACATTGTGTGACGTCTTCGTGATTGCCCTCTTCGAAGCTTCAACATGCAACAAAAGAGGTCTTGGATTGGCCTTCGCGGGACATCTGTGTCCTTTCTGTGATCGGGCTTAGTGTGTCAAGTTCCCGGTCCTAAAAAAAAGTTCGGATGTGGGCTAGTATAAGGTTTTTTTGCTTCATGCACTTCAGAGGACATCGATGAAAGCCGTTAATACCTTTCTTAACACCCTCTATCAAACTTCCCTGTGGTTGAGAACATATATACAATGGATCATTTTTTTTGCCATTCCGCTGGTTTTTGTACGGTCATCACCTCAGACGGTCACGTCGTCAGAATGGGAAGGGAAAAGAAGCACGCGGAAGATTATGCCCGCAAATTCCGCGATTTTGAGGTGTGTCCTGACGGAAGTTGTAGCGAAGACCACGTATGTATATGTGTCGTTATTCTTTGAGTGATCACAAATATCACAGCTACAAGGATCATCTGATCCGGAGTCCGATGGTGTTTCTTTCATATTCACCGAAAAAAACAGGTAAACTTTTTTGGGAATAAATATACACCGAAAAAAACCGAAAATGGAATTTTAAAATAAACACCGAAAAAAGTACGCCGAATTTTGAAAAAATAAAAACCGAAAACGCGGAACCCTAGTTATAGAGTTACCTGCGGTCGGACTTTTGAGTGAAAGGCACTACGGTGGCTGATGCATCGCAATATTTCATAGCTTCGATTCATTTGAAGGACCGAATAATGAAACGGGAATCATCGACTCTTTAAGGCAAACCAAAAAAGTGAAAAAAAGCGTGAAGTAAGCACAAATAAAAATTGGCGCAAAAATATATTAGACTTAGGTTTAATAGGGTGTCGACTGTCAGTTTCACTAGCTTGATCCTCCAGGAAAGTCGTCGCATAGTGCGAACTAGAATCTTCTAACTTTTGTATAGTATTGCGATTTCTCAAACCTGCAAATAAAAGGGATTTAATAAATTTTTGAAGTTTAGATTTATATGAGTGGCTGCTCTCCATTTAGCGCTGACTAAGTGCATTGCCGGTTCCGAGGTGAGAGGTGCGGATTAGAAAATACTTAATTGTACGATTAATTTGTAAACATATTATTTTTCCCTGAAGGTCCGCATAAAAACAGAGATAGATAGAGGCGCATTTAGTGCACAAAAATGTCCGCTCAATCGTATTGTTCGGAGGAATGTAATTTCAATTTGTAAAAACCTGCTGCATTAAACATGGATTGAACAAAACGTTGGTCGCATGCACATACTTGAGTAGCTGATTTCAGTTAGGGCAGTCTGTGTGTATAGCCGGTTCCGCGCTGAAAGGTGTGAATCTTGAACGAAACAAGCGTTCTGCTGACATGTTCTCGCTACAGGTCTGGCAACAGTTATCAACTCGTTTTCGGTGAAAGTATCCTCCTGGGTTCAAGGAGTGCTTTCTACTACAAAATGTCTCATCTTAGTCACCATCATCATCACAGGAGCTATCTGTGCTTCCAGGGGTAAGCTCGTTATAGAGATTCATTACGCTCCATACTTAAAGAGACAATGAAGGCGATTTAATTTAATTTTTTTAAATTGTGTTTTTAGGCTTCTTGGGAACCTGGCATACTGCCTAAATTTTTATAGACATTTGTGACGCATATTTCTATACCTACGAAAGAACTGAAGAAACCGAAACTCAACTATCTGCGTTTCTCGTTTTTGGGCCTCCGAAAACGGAGGTGACGTAGAGAGTGACGTCACATGTGAATTGTCGGTACCGGTAGCATTTAGGGCGTCGAGACTCTGGTTACCGCGGTAGGTTATAGCAGCGCGGTGGCGCGGTCGTTTCGCCGAATTTGTCAACATGGACGGCAATGCCGCTCTCGCGAGCGAGTTCGAGCTTCCGTTCAGAAACCGAACACCAACGGAACGGGAGTACGTGCGTGGCGGCCTCTGCTATCACCCGACGGAGACCGCACAGCCGGCAACGAGCGGCCCGCATGCCGAAGGACGGACGCGGGGGAGGTGCCGAGGGGAAAGCGGCAGCGATCTGGCCGTTCTGGCCGTCACAAGCGGCGCGTCAGCGACCAATCGCTGACGCGCCGCTTGTGACGTCGCGCTTCTTGGCCCCGCATCGGTCACGTGAGCTCCGCTTCTCCTGGCTTCTCCCGCTACTCTCGGGGCGTCGCCCCAGTCGATCCCGGTGCGATTATTACCGCGACTGTTTTATTGATTTGCGCGGCACACAAGCGCCGGTTTCGGCTGAAATTTGGGCAACGTGGCCTGAGACGTGCCTGGAACCCAGTTCAATCGCCAAAAAGATGTCCTAAATTGCCTTCATTGTCCCTTTAACGACAACCTAACAAAGGTAGGGCGTGGCCAGACATCTACACGTTACAAAAAAAAAAAAGTAACTAAATACCGTTACTCGTTACTCGCTCAAAAAGTAACTAAATACGTTACTCGTTACCGATTCTCAAAAGGAACGTGTGAGTTACCTGAAAAGTAACGAGTTACTTTTCACGTTACTTTGACGACCAAATACACAACTGTTTTTGTTTAATGGTTTATTGTTTTTTTTAGTAGTCATTGTCCTTACGCAGCAGTTCCCTGTGGTAGTTTTCATCAGTTATGTTTCCCCGCTTCCTTGAAAATTCATCTCCGGCGACGCTGAAGAGCCGTTCTACTGACGTGCTCGAAGGTACGGCAGTGTTGTGCTTCAGGAAGAGCTGGCGAATCTTCGGGAACTACGTCTTCATTGAGGACAGCGGGTAATGGGTTATGCGCCTTCCTGTGTTTGCAACCTCCGGGTTTACATTCGGTCCATACCCGGTTCTAGAAAGTTCACCCAACGAACCTGATTGTGCTCGCTGGGTGAAGGACATTCCAAGCTGTAGAGTTCAGTACAGCAACGTATATCGCTGGACACGCCAGTCGAACTGTTCGACTGACGCGTTCAGCGATATGCGTTGCTGTACTGTCATACTGTTTATTTATTTTTCGGATTGCCCATCTGCCTTTGTCGCACTAGAGGCATGCTCAGGTTAGAATTAAAACGAGGCCATCTAAGCGGTGTTGTGCACGTTACTCCTCAAAAGTAACGAGATACAGTTACTCGTTACTTGGCCTTAAAAGTAACTAAATACCGTTACTCGTTCCTTTTCTAAAAACGTAACTAAATACGTTACTCGTTACCGAAAATAGTAACTAGGTACAAGTAACTCGTTACTTGTAACACGTTACGTACATGTCTGGGCGTGGCTTATTATCTCCAAGCTTCTTTTTTTGTTACTGTTTTGTTACTTTTTTTTTACTGATTAATGACTTATCCCAAAATGCCACTGGCCGCGGAGAAGTGATAAGATGCTCCAGGCTCACCACTTCCAGGATTTCTTACGCCACAAGTGACTATAGCCCCTGCTATCATAATCATAGTCACTGCAGCTAATGACTATGGTCACTGCAGTCTTAAAATTGGGATATTAGACGATAAGAACGCCCGACAATGAATCGCAAAGCAAGAAGCATACGGAACGTATTAAGCTACACGCCTTGCGTTTGTTAAACTGTCAGTGACAATACCCATGAGCTCGCGAATGCTTTACTGCACAAAGAAGAATTAATGGCACCCTCTATGTTCTCCCCTCCAGTGAATCACCTCCATGACGCTCCGATGTTCACCTCTGACACGACGGTTTCGAAAATTGTGGTGGCGTTTTACGCCTGCAATTTGTCGTACGGGGGCTGGTAAGTAAAATGTTCTGTTAGCAGGGCCGGAATAAACGAGGAAGCTCCAAGGAGCCGCGTACAAAGCTTTCTGTCCAGTGTTTATTAAAATGTATATTTAATGTAGAAGTAAGATAATGTAATGTAAGGATGGAGGGTTAGTCTTTCGGTTGGAGCCTTTACACGGTGAAAACTAAAAGCGTAGGATAACAATAATAATCCCTGGAGAAGGGGAACAAAGGAAGCAAACGACAAATACATATCTCCAAACACGGCTAGGTGACCGATGCGCGACCAAAAAAATCCGCCTGGTTCTGGTATCGAACCAAGGACCTCTCCATTTCCAGTGGAGCGCTCTACCAACTGAGCTAACCAGGAGTAAAGCCCGGTTCACACAGTTGCGTTTGACTGCGTCTGACTGCGTTGCGGCAGCGAGACACCAGGACATCTCTGCTTCTTATATCGCGTGCCAAGAAGATTCCTTGAATTGGATTCCACGCTTCATACGAAGCACAGATGTGCCGGTGACTTCGCTTTCGGTTCTCGCCGCAACGCAGTCAAACGCACTCAAACGCAAGTGTCTGAACCGGCCTTTGAGACGTCGCTAGAGCAAACGGGTTTTATCAGCTGCCACAAGTCGACCTACAAGGACGAACGGCCTGCATTTTAACTTGTTATGATTATAATGCAATTAATGCAATAGGTGCTAGCGAGCTGGACAAGAGTGACAACAATAAGCCCCGAATAAGGGGAACAAAGGGGAGTAGTATTGTTGTTCTTGTCCAGCTGGCACTTTGCATTAATTGCATTATAATCAAGCGCGGAATGTTTGCCCCACAGTCTATTGGTAGACACGGCTGCTAAGACGCGTAAGTATAAGGTTCACTGGACGGCATATTGAAGCGTATTGCTATTGACGCATGTTCAAAACGAACTCCAATTTATCGTCTGGCAACGAAACACTCATAACTGGGCGGAACGCGAAGGGCGTTCGTAAGAAAAGAGAACGGTTTTTTTTTTTGCCCGCAATGACGTTTGGAAGGGTGGCGTTTTGGTTTGATGGTGTCGTCCCTATCTCGCCAGCCAGCGTGCGCTTGGTGCGCCGACGGCACATTTGACGACGTGACTCGAACGGCAACGTCACTCTTCCAAGCATCATTGTGGACAGGGCTTGCGGCTTTCTTTCTTGCACGCCATTTCTAAATCTGGCTATAAAACTATGAAAATAGATCAATTAATATATCAAAAACTAGTAATTTGTCGCAACTTGTTTTAACTGGTCTGGCCATGAGCAGTAGTTGCCGCCAATATTGCAGTTTCAACATGACCCCTAGAAACCAATAATTAAAAGTTTTAGTTATTACTAACTTCCGCGACGATATTTGCACGACTTCCGCGACGATTATTCCGTGACAACTTCCGCGACGATTATTTTCTCACCTAATGTCCTCCGCGAGCCTGATGAATATATGGTGAAGTCGGTTTTCTATTAACATTAAAATTAAGCATTGCGGATATAAATATTTATTCAAATTGTTTCTACAATTCTGGGACAGTTAATTAAACAAGCCGTTCTTACATTTCGTATAATCACATGTCCGAGTGCAGTCGACGCTTCAAGCCGAACAATCTAATCAGGCAGCGCCAAAAACGCAATGTCACGACGCTCGCCGTCTTTCTGCGCATGCGCATCCGCCAGCTCATTCAGTCAGGTGCAGAAAGTGCGCCGTGGCTTTTCGATTTTAGGTTGCGTGTATGTGCTTCGGTTTCTT
Organism: Ixodes ricinus; assembly: GCA_037355805.1. Lineage (NCBI taxonomy): Eukaryota > Metazoa > Arthropoda > Arachnida > Ixodida > Ixodidae > Ixodes > Ixodes ricinus. The sequence continues at coordinate 134,650 of JAZHYW010058026.1, forward strand.
CTAGCCCTTGACTGCGCTCAACCTTATGGCGATAACAAGTATACGAACATGAACCTAAATGGAAGGAGGAGATATGAAAGCGCACAGGGATCTGAGATCGCCGGACACTGGTTGGAATGATTAGTGTGTAGGCGCAAAGCAAGCTGTCTTTGTCTTAACTCACTGTTCAAACGCATTCGGGCGCGTTCGAACAGTGAGCGGAGCCAAGACAGCTGAACTTTGTCACCCTGCTGAGACTACAACCAGAACTGCAAGCATAAGGTAGTACGCGCTCCTGGCTTTGAGACGTGCCTTTCTAGCGCGAGCGCTCGTTCCGCAGAAGAACGTTGCAAAGCCCCGACCTCGAGCTCTCGAGCTTGTTGCATTGGCTGCAGTCTCAGCTTGAAGGCGAACAGAGTATGCGGACCGCAAGTTCGTCTGCTTCTCTTGCAGGGGTAGTGGTAACGTCTGGACGCCGAGCTCTGATTGACTCTGATTGAAGGAGAGTGGGGAAAGACCTCAAATCAAACTGCGTGCAGGTCTACCCACTGTCCTTCAATAGACCATTTGCTGTCTTACCCAAGCATCAAGGAGAATGCAGGGATTGGTGTTCCACGCGCCACACGCGCACGCCTTTCCTGTATAAAAGATTCGAAGTAAATAACCAAAAGAAAGCATTGACGAACGCGCGTGCAAGATGCCATTTGTTTTAGGTTTTTGCTTTGGAAAAGTTACTACTGCTGAGGCCAGCACGTGCGGCGCGTGGAACACCAATCCCTGCATTCTCCTTGATGCTTGGGTAAGACAGCAATAGGTCTATCGGAGCCAATCAAAGTTCGGCGTTCTGACGTCACCATAATCCCTACAAAAAAAGCAGACGAACTTGCACTTCGCATAGCTTAGCATCTACCCACTAATCATTCCAAATAGAGCTCGTCACTCTGATATCCCCCGAGCGCTCTCGTCGCCTCCTCTCCCTCAGTTTCCATCGGTATTCACAGGCGACCATAGCTAAAGCCCCTCTATCCTAAAACATGAAGGGGCTTTAAGCATAGCTGGGTGCATAGGTGTTCGGTGCGAGCTGTCAGCGAGTTTTCACATTACATATGAAACGTACATTTCATAACATGAAGGTTACCAGTCTTGCGAACCTCTATGTCGTCTGCTATGAATAACAGTTTAGAGGATGCGAAAGAAATTCGGTGAGAGCTGGCTGTCAGCACGCGCTTGACCACAGAACATACTGGTATGACCACCAGCTAGGGGGATTGGTGGTCGAGCGTGTTAGCCCCCCACAGCTCGGAGCACGTGAAGCGAAGGCCCGCTCTGCAGACCCCAGGGATCGTGGTTTCTATCCTCGCCCCTGCCCGTTCCGATCTGGATGAGCATCGTACCGGCGTGCGGTCGTGTATCACTACGGCGTGGTGCACCTCGAGGACCCCAGGCTAGCAGTGGTGCTGTACCGCCTAATTTCTAATCTACAGCGTAAACCAGTGTCGCCACACCTCAAAGGCAGGCCGACCTTACGCTGTTTAAACATGAACGCCAAATTTGGTTTTAGGGCTTTTATGGCCACCAGTCATGTCCTTGAAATACCGACACCATTACGCCGGCTACACAGCAAGTTTGTACTTAGTCACACGGTCTCACACTTAATCTCAAGAATAATATACCACAACAATCATTTGCATTTTACCCCTGTATCGCAAGCGTCTCACACTGCCTTATCTTCGCAGGCAGTTCATCTGCAACATTGCGGGCGAAATGACGGACCCCCGTCGCAACATTCCACTGGCCCTGTTTGCCGGCATCTCCGTCGTCGCAGTCCTTAGTCTTCTGGTCAACGTGGCCTACTTCGCCGTTCTAGGACCCGCCACAGTCACAGGCTCCGAAGCCATCGGCGTTTCCTTCGCCTCTGCGACATGGGGCACCTCGGGAGCCGTCCTCATAGCATTTGCTGTAACGATCAGCGCGTTCTCAACCATGTGCGCTGGATTCTTCAGCAACACTAGGGTCACCCTTGCCGTAGCCAGGCACGGTCATCTTCCAGCAATCTTCAGCTGCCTCAACGTCAAATCGTCAGTTCCGCTGACATCGCTGTTGCTGCGCGGTCTCCTGGCTCTGGTGTATGCCTCCATCGGCTCCGTCGAGAACCTCATTCCCAATATGGTGTTCTTGTTTACCATTAACGGCCTCTTGACTATTTCATCTTTCTTCGTGCTTCGAGTGACCATGAAGGACGCGCCCAGACCGTATAGGGTGCACACAATATTTCCAGTGCTGTATCTTGTCTTCCTCGCGCTCTTGTCTGCTAGTCCCGTAGTTCGATCAGTCGAACATATGCAGTACGGCGTCATGACGTTCATGTTCATTTCCGGGGCGATCTATTACGCACTGTTTGTTCACTTCGAGTTGTCCTTACCGGGCGCTAGAGTTATAACCTGCTTCGTTCAAAAGTTACTGGTGTGCTCGCCTAGCTTTACTGATCTCCACGTCACGGCGAATCAGACACCCAGAGGACGCAAAAATAAACATTGGCCTCGAAGCGAAGATCGAGTAACCAGTGATAATTTAAACTGACTTTGAAGCAATATTGGGCTCAATTGACGCTGTGATGAAGGTGGGAGACAGCGACGTACAGACATAAACATTCATTGTATACGAACATGCCTGATATTGACTTCACTTTAAATTTACTATAGTCATTGACACTAAGTTCCTACAGAAAGTCTACGCTGTTACTTTAAATCTAATTATCTCTACTTAAAGTCTACGCTGTCACATGTTCGTTTATGCCACCTTCTTTTGTAAATGACGCCACAAGGACGCACAGGACTCCACCACGGCGTTCGTGGCGGATGGATGGACGGATGAAAGGCAGAGCCGTGGATAGAGACAGTTTGGTCAATGGGAGGCGCGGGCAGAGCCATGGCATGCACCAGACTCGGAAAGAGGGCTGGGCATGCTCTCTTGACCAACCAGAAGCCGAAAAGCATCCCCTAGCGGTGGTAGCGAGGAACAGTTCTGATCAAAGGTATATGTACGTATATGGTTTTAATAAGCGCGTAAGAGTGAAGTGTAGTAACTCTTCGTGGTTGAAAATATGGTGCACGTAATGTTTCGATTATGATCATGCAGAAAGATGTAGGAAACGAATGCGCCGCTCAACTCTGTTTTGCTCGGACAGAGTGTGACCGCTTGGACGACAGATTCCCGGCCCTCGGCGCTTGGCGTAAGTATTATGTCGATCGTTCCGCTAGTCGCACTCTTCCGCCATCATTTTGGATGAGCGTAATTGAAACATCACGTGTACCATATTTTCAGTCATCGAGAGTAACTCTGAGGCACTTATCAGGTTTGTTTCTCGCGACCACTGCCAGGGTATTATTTCCGGCTTCTGTTTGGTCACATTCGAATTCCTGAAGACGCCCAGGAACACGCCCAGCCCGCTTTCGGCCAATGGCGCCTCCTCATTTGTCTCCTATACTTCCCAACGAATGGCCAAACTCTTTGCATATACGGCTCTGATGAAAGGATGCTACTGGATGCACCCTTTATAACGGGCGGTAGCTTGCGCCATCTTGCCTAGAAGCCAAAAGTATTATTGATCCCAACGCCCTTCCAAGCCAATTTACTCCTCTGCATTTTTGTAACTTATCACCAAGCAGTCTCGGATATCACCAGGATGATCTTTGGGGGATCGGGCAAAAAAACTAAAAACATCACCCCCGCGTCGTGCCCCCAGCGAGGAGGTCGCCAATTTTCCCATCAAAACTTGTCTGCGTCTTCCCAACACCGAGACTAGTGGGAGACAGGGTTGAGACTTTGGGCCGGAGCAACGCGGGAGGGAGTCCCAATTTTCTTCTGTCCCACCTGTCCTAAGATGAGATAGTTTTACTTAATTCAATTTTTCCTGGATAATTGTTCACCAATCTTCTAACCTTCTCTTTGTTATTGTTATCCTTTTCTCTTCCCTTCCTCCATCCTCGCCAGCAAAACCCAGCGCTCTCGCCAGAACCGTTACCCCCTCAGGGAGGGCAGGGCGAAGCACTTCAGAATCAAGTGTTTTAGAGTCTAACTCACTATCACATAAGGTACATCGTTTATTTCAAATTTGACAATACAGAATTTTCTTGAAGCTGACGCAAATGGCGAAAGCAAATGTCGCCTGACTGAACCCCTAGCACCAGACTACACTTGCAACACAAGCAAAACTACAACAGAGCAACACACTACAACAGGAATACTGAAAATACACTAGTATCTACAAAACAAACAACACAACAGCAAAATCCGAAATAAAAGTCATTAAAAGCATTAAACACCAATAAATGCCATTAAAAAGGTTTAGAAAATAATCTTCGATCGTTTCCTGAAAGTCTGCGGATAGAAAGTGTGTTCCAATATATCAATTAAGTCAAAATAAATTTTAAAAAGGCTTGGAATTGGCCCATTCAATAGTTGTGTATCATAGCTAGTTTTGGTTCTACTTTTTACAAAATATTTTTCTGGAATTGTAGTGTGTGTCAGAGCCTGTATACGAGGACAAAATTATTCGCGGTCAACTTTCAGTTCGCGAAAGATCACGTCAGACAATCGCTGGTTATATAAGGCTTCAATATTCAATATACGATTTGATTCAAGGTAGGAAGAAACATAATCGAAGCTCGCTACGTTTTAAATAAACCGCACGCTTTAAAAAAAAAAAAGGTTCAGGCTTTTAATATTAGATTTAGATGCAACCCCCAGACAAGTAAACAATAATGTAGTCGCGAATGAACAGTAGCGAAATAAAGCTGACGCTTTAGCCTCATAGGTTTCAAGTAATGTTCGAAATCTGTTCAGCATGCCTACAGATTGTGCTATACTACGTTTCACACGAGTTACATGAAACGTCCAACGAAGGTCTCCGTGAAACTGTGCTCCTAAATTCTTGTAGTCAGAAACCCCTTATAATGATTGTGATTGAAATATCAAGGAGCTAGTAAGGTCGGTGGGTCGATTAATGGAGGCGAGAACAATATATTTTGTATTGTTAAAATTTAGAAGAAGCTGATTGTCGTCAAGCCATTTGAATAGGTGTTTTAGCCATATATTGATGATAGCAATTAGGGATGATGAGTTTTTGTATGAAAAAAAGAACAACAGCAAAAACATTCGTATCGTCCGCCTAGAACACAATGCCTGGAGTTTGAGGGATGGAAACAATATCAATATTATAGAGAAGAAACATTACAGGTCCCAATATGGATATTTGTGGAATTTCATATTTTATGTATTCAGTGTCAGAGGCTGTAATATTAATGACTACAAAATGTGTCCTATTTATCAAATAGTTGCGTAACAACCCGAGAGGAGTTCCTCCTATTCCGTAACGTGGCAGCTTATTGAAAGGTATGTCGTGTTTAATTGAATCGCAGTTGGTTCTGATAAGTTAATCTCTAATGTCAAGTAAAGGGGGTTCAGTAGATTTCCCCCTGCGAAAGCCGTATTGGTTTTCAACAATATTTGATGTCTATGAAAGAAACTGACTATTCGTGAATTAATAACATTTTCTACTATTATAAAAGAAAAATGTGCGTCTAGCTATCTCTTGAAATTTAGCTCTATACGTTTTCGAACACTCCTGTTCTTGCCTCAAACAGCGAAGAACTTCTACGGGAATGATCAAACACCTTTCGCTTTTTTACGTCCTGTTTTTATGCCGTGTACATTGCTAAACGCTGATTTTTCTTGCATTCTTTCCTCCCACATTTTTGTTTCTGTCCCTTTTACTTCCTTTTTCACCGAACTGGTCTGCACAACCCCATTACTAGTGTGCAGTTATTTAAATCTGAGCTTTCGGGTTGGGCTTGTTTATAATATGTTTAGACTTTTCATCTACAAATACTTTAATACTTTATGTGCCCACCTGGCATCATCCATTTTAGTTAACCTTTCTTTAAATATGCTATTTACTTATTGCCTCTCTGCTCTCAAAGGAAGAACAGGCCATGTCCTCCTGCACTTTCTCAGTGTGTGTTCCCATGCGCTCTCAGTGCTAACCTACTCACGCTCTCTTTGTCAAATTTCTAATCCCTATTGAACCTCTCACCTCATACACATTATCCTATTGCCAAAAGAGTCCCGGCGCCATTACTCCTTTCAATATACCCCTGACCAATTCGTACATATTATAATTTCATGATATCTTCAGTAACATAATACCGGCATTTTTTTCCCTGTTCTAATTATATTTTCTTCATGTTCCTCAACGAATTTCTTTCCGTCATTGAGCCATACTCCCATATTTTTTGTTTGTTTCAACATAGTCCATATCACTGTCTTGTAGTTTCAGGGGTTCCTCTTTTTCATCGACGAACACCATTAGCCCAAACTTGACGCCACGGCCGGAGTTCGCCCAGGGCGCTTGATGATGTAAGGCCGGGCGGGACTCTATGGACTACGAAACGAGCAAGTGATCTAAGCCTTCAAGTATTTGTTCGGAAAGAGATTGTACAGATGCCGCGTCTGATGCACTGTATTACAGTGCATCAGAGCCAGGCGGAAGCCAAGCCGCGTACTACGTCCTGAATGGCCCATGTCCTTCGACGTGCGTCGGTAGCTTCCGGTAGTGGCGTTCGCCGGGCGAACAATATCTAGCTCCGCTAGATACGTGGCGAACAGCCAGTTCTTTTTTAAGCCGCGGCAAGAGCGAACGCCGTTGTGTGATGTTCATCGGTTATTCGCTGCATATTCGCTCCATGGAGGTCAACCTTTAAGATCCCTGCAAGAAGATGGAATGTGGCTATTTTGCCCAAAAGAGGGTGCCAAAGTTTGAGTAGTGTAAAAACTAAACGCGATTTAAAGTGAAAAAGAAACGCACTGGAAACATTTACATCGCTAATATAAGGCGAAGAGTCTCTTGTATCCGAGAAGAGTTGTAATACTGCCAAGGTGGCCTATGGCCGCTTTGTTCTTTGTAAACATCGGTCGTTTACAGCTCTGATACCTTATTGTAATTAGCGAAATAAAACAGAAGAAACGTCTGTCCCCCGACTGAAGTTGTCTGGGACGTTTTTTGACACGCCAACTTGTTTCCGATGTATGTTGTTATAATGTCCGAGTCCCACTAGAATGGCAAGCAAAACAACCGACACGGACAAACCTCTAACACATGCACCGTGCTCGCGATTGTACCTTCGGCAGGCGTTTAGTCGTTCGGCGCTCGTGAAGTAATCACTACTGATTTCAAGCCTGCCGAAGATGCCCTCGCGTGCATGATGCTCGTGTTTGAGCATAGCCTTCTTTATTAAGGCGAAAACCTCATATATCTCATCGTTCCGTCGACCTTCAAAGTCCTTGAGCGAAAACACGTCGACGATACGAAAAGTACGAAAACACGTCGGCGATACTGAAGCCTGAAGGTGCGAAAACACGTCGGTGACACGAACGCTACCAAAACCCACGGTTCTACAATGAACCATGATATGGCGTTACTTGTGCAGGAATAGGCACACGCGGCGCAAATCCAGCAGGAGAGGAGGACACTCTCGCTCGTGCAGCGGCCGGTTTGTTGCTGTCGTTTGTTTCTGTTTGTCGCTCTAGTGGGACTCGGGCATTACCAAACTTTTGTGTATTTTACTTTAGGTCCGAACGCATCCGACACTACGATCCAATGGAGTAAATAGGGAGTTTTAGAGAACCGTTTTTTGCACGTCCAATACGGTACGATGGACCCTCCGGTATGATGAACTGCGCATGTGCAAGTCTTCTGCGGTAGCGCATGCGCAGTTCGTGCACCGGAGGTCATCGTACCGTATCGGATGTGTAAAAGCGGTTCCTTAATACTCTCCATTCATGCAGCGTCAAAAGTGCACCGTCACGGCGTTCGTCGAGCTTACCCGTTTTGCTACCGCCGAGTAGATCAATCGCGCGCAGTATTTGCGTCCCATGATAATCGCGCGCAGTATTTGCGCCCTGGAATTCAGCGCCATCTGGCAACTTAAATGGCAGTTCTAACTTTTACCGTACTATACTGTCGTTTCAGCTTGGGTCCAGACGCTAGCCGATGCTACAAGCACGAGCGTGCGGCCCTGAACAGTGCCTGTACTGCACGAGCGCGCGTGCTTGGCAGGGACGCTGGAAGCCCGGAGCTCGCGCTTGTAGCATCGGCTGCGTCTGGACCCAAGCTGAAACGAAGTATAATGACGGCAATGAACCTGTGGTCTGCAGTATTTTATGGGGCACCGTCACTCTCGCAAGTCAACGGTAAACGAGAATATGCGCTTCACTGTACAGTTCCTTGTCAGTCTCTTTCAGTGTCGACGGCAAAAAAAATTCAACCAGTTAGAACAAAAGGCCAACCTATACAGACGCCTTAATAAAGCTCTACACATCAAGGGGCTTTGAAGCCGAGTGTGTGCTACTAACAGATTAACTGGGCCCGAGTCAGAAATGAACGCTTACGCAGCTCTTGTATCCAATTTCTGCTTCACGTCGGGCTAACGTCTAGAATGTGTAAGCCTCTGATCATCTGCTTCGGAGCATCTTCAACTTCTTCCTTCATCAGTAAACAGAAGGCCGCCAATAGTATAGCACATACGCCATTTTTCAGATGATGATAATGATCAAAGTTGCCAGACTGAATTCCAGAAAGGTTCTAATTGCGTAATCGGTTTAGCCCAGGGGTGTCCCAACGTTTCCGCTAAAGGGCCGGATCGGCCCGGATCTGTCGCAGTCTCGAGGGCCGGAAAATAAATTAAACAGCATAAATGAGCAAATGCTAAATGTATGAACACGAATACGCATCTGACATATATACCAGAGTAACACTATAGGGAAAAAAAGTAAGGTGGATGAATATATAAACTTTATTTTTAAATTCAATGCATTGCTAATTATGACATTACAAAATAATTGTGACCCAGCTGTCATAAATCGAAGAGCATAGGAACTTCAGCGTATTCACACGGAACGGAAGGCTAATGAGAACGGTAGACCTGATGAGGACAATAGGGAGTTTTAGCGAGTCGTTTTTCGAGCACATGGTTCCGAAATCACGAAAGGTGCAGTTGGTCCGTTTCGTGAAACCGTACTTGAAATTTGACATATTTTAGCGAATCGTGAAACTGGCGCAACCGTGTAGACGATAATGATGATTGTGTTTTACCGGTGGCGCCATCTTCTAGTAAACGTGTGAAACATTCTGCAACGTGTAAATCCGTGGCGGCTCGTGTTTCCGGCATACGACTGATGTAAACAAGACGGTCGACGTTACATTTGCCGGTCGAACTTTCAAGAACTGCGAAGCTAGATAGAGTAAAAAGTTTCTGAACGACCATAAAGGTATGTTGTGTGTCTCCGTCATGTTGAACTTGAACGATCGTTCACGTTGAGTGCCGTCGAACCACACCATTTCGTATCCTCGCGGTAGCCACGGCAGCTAGTCTGCCCGCAGATCGCAAAAATTTACTAGCATGCCAGTTTACAGCATTCACGATCGCTTACCATTGTGAGCAGTCCTCGAAACGATTTGGTTCAGACTCTCGAATGAAGCAGAGTAACAGGATGGCAAACCGCCTCTCGCTGTCCTAAGCCTAAAGCCTGGTTCAGACAGTTGCGTTTGACTGCGTTGAGGCTGCAAAAAACTAGGACATCCGTGCTGCTTATATTGCGTGCCGAGATGATTCCTTGAATTGAATTCCACGCTTCATACGAAGCACAGATGTGGATGTGCCGGTGACTTGCTTTCGGTTCTCGACGCAACGCAGTCAAACGCACTCAAACGCAATTGTCCGAACTGGCCTTAACGCTCGGCTGGGTTGGCGGTGTCAGTCGCCAAGCCTACCGCCATCTTTAATTTACCCGAGTCGTGAATGGTGCTAGCTGCGTTGCGGTGACGACTCCAGCGGCCGGAATGGGAGAAACGAACGAGAAGTTCCTCCCGACGCCCCGAACGACTCGCGCGCGCATGCGCAGTGGCGTCGCCGATGCGTTCGAGGGCGAACCGTTCGTATGGAAACGACCTGCTAAAACTCATTAATGTGCAATAGTTGTGACTAGTGATGGGGAGCAGGCACGTATCCAGGGGAGGCCCATGGGGCCCGCCCCCCCCCCCCCCCGAAATCTTCCATTTTGCTGGGACCTCCTCTCTCTCCTCCGCCTCATACAGCATTTTGTCATGGGCGGGCCCCCCGAAACAAAATCCTGGCTACGTGCCTGATGGGGAGAACCTTTTTTCCAAAAGAGGATTCGAACCCGAAACGGGGGTTTCGGAATGTTTCGGAAGAACGGCCGAGCCTCGGTGTGTTTCGGATAGGTTCGGATAGTTTCGGAGCGCTGTCAGAGTGGCAACTTTTGGAGCGTCGCTCTTAGGCACCCGATTCCGGCTTGAGCGGCGTTGGCGTAACCGCGCATTGCATTATGGGACGTTTCCCAAAATGACGCCAATGGGACGTCATGTGCGACGTCACGAGGGAGTAGGATGGAGAGGAGGAGGAGGCAATTTTAGAGCGCAGCTCTTAGGCGGCCGTTTCCGGCTTGAGCGGCGTCGGCGTCGGCGTAACCGCGCGGTGCATTATGGGAAATGTCCCATAACGCACCGCGCAAGCCCCCCCCCGAGGTCACGTGACGTCATGGGGGGGGTCATATGACCCCCGAGGTCAGGTGACCCCCGAGGACACGTGAACCCCCGAGGTCACGTGATTCCCCAGGTCACGTGCTCTCCAGGTCACGTGACCCCCCCTCCCCGAGGTCACGTGACCCCCCCCCCCGAGGTCACGTGACCTCCCTTCTCGAGGTCACGTGATCCCCCTTCCCCAAGTCACGTGACCCCCGAGGTCACTTGACCCCCTCCCCCGAAGGTCACGTGACCGCCCCTCCCCCGAGGTAATGACCCCCCCGGAGGAGATTGAAGAATGAGGGGAGAAGGTGGAGAATGAGGAGGAGGGGTATACCCTCCCCTCAGTACTCTTCCATCCTCCTCCTCAAGAGCTGCGCTCTAATTTGGCGTTACAGGGACTTGTAAACGGCTTTAACTATTTTTTTCGCTAAATTTAGCGGAAGAATTTTTCGCTAAATTTGCCGGAAAAACTCCCCGCTAAATTTAGCGGAAAAAATTCCCGCCAAATTTAGCGGAAAACATTCTGCGCTATATTTAGCGTAAAAAATTCCCCGCTCAATTTAGCGGAACAATTTCCCCACTAAATTCCCTGCTAAATTTAGGGGGAAATTTTTCCGCTATATTAGCGGAATATGTAGCAAAAAGTTCTCGCTAAATGGGAGGAAAGCGGGAGAGGAGGAGGGGCATACCTCCCCTCCTCCTCCTCAAGTGCTGCACTCTAATTCGGCATTACAGGGAATTGTAAACGTCTTTCATTTTTTTAACAAAACAATCTTACAAACCACGTAAAATAATTTAAGCTTTTAAATAGAAATACTTAATTTAACAAAAGATATAGGCTTGTTCAGATAAAATCTGAGATACGGAGAAATAAAATAATGGACAACGACGACACAAAATATTGAGATTTTGTGTCGTTGGTCAAAATGGCTTCGATTTCACAACTTCCATGGTCACGTCGTCACGTGACCAAAACAAAGTGGGCAAGTAGTTAAAATCGATTATCACTAATCGCAACGCTCGTTTTCATCGAATCAATAGCTCGTCGACGTGCGTGGTGGGTTTCGCTCCAAGTGCCGGGAACGTTGCGGTTTACGTCGACACAACACAGGTGGCACGGGGAACTCAATTGGTCGAACGACGTTTTAGCGAACGAAGTCCCACCCCGAACTTTTCAACGAAACACACTTTAGCGGAATCCATTGCTTACCCGAAGACGGTCCTTGGCCGTGCATCACAGTTAGGTGCCTTTCACACAGTATGAAGACCACCGGCGGCGTGTCTCCAGAGAGGAAAGAAAGTCACTGATCAGTCAACCGTGATTCGTGACCGAAATGTACGCGAGGCCTACACACTGCACCATTAGCTCTGACACTTGGACACGCACGAGCTACCATAGAGCTTTATCATAGAGCTTTGCTTGTTGAGCTCCTGCATTCAGCTTGGCCGTCACTACGAGCGCCGATGAAGAACGCGCGAGAATGGGTCGACGCGCCCGCAAGGCTCAGCATGAGGTCGTAGGATCTACGAAGATCCCCCACACACCGCGGGCAACCTGGTATGTATTGCTATAACGCAGAACACAAACCAGAAACTGATCGGATTTCACTCTGTATTGAGGTCTAGGGTCTTTAAACACTCACCACGCCCACAAAACCAAAAGGAACAACGCCATGTTGGCTAGATATCGACGAAACTGCCGAACCTTCGAAACAACCGAAATTTCGTCCGAAAAGTTTCGGAATCTTCCGAAACAGTCCGAAATCGAACCTCCGGAGTTTCACAAGACTCCAAGCGCGATATACAAGACAACGAAAAATAAAATATTTTTTTAAACACAATTAGACAGACATGAAACGGGATACTATCAGGGTTGGGCAGAAATACTCAAAAATGTATTTGGAAATACAAATACTGGGATACATGAAAATAGGAGCTAAAATACTGATACTCAAATATATCTGTAATAATCTATCGCGATACGTATTGGAAATACACTTTAAAAAAAAGTCAAAAAGTCATCGGAAATACAAATAAAGGAATACATATTAGGGATGGCAGAAATACAGATACTGCAATTACATTTTTTTCAAATTTGTTTGAGAGGCCATCTGAAGCTGGAAGTTTGAAATGGAAGTTTTTGATACCGAAATTACTTTCCCACGGGCTTGGCACTTCGCCTTCAAGGTAGTGGTTCCTGACGTAGAGGAGTCTTTAATGGGCCCAAAAAACGTTTCATGAAGGATTGACCGCGATCCGTTCCCTAACATCCTGTATGTCTGACGAGAGATGCGAAAAGACTTGGACCTCTAAATAAATTCCAAGTCACCATAAATCCCATCAAAACGTCACCACGCTCCTGTCCAATAAGGGCGCCCCTGTCAAGATGTATAAGGGCGCTGCTGTCAATAGTGATCACATGACGTAACGGTGGAATGAACTGGTATTCTTTTATCTGTAGGTGTGGCCTTGAACATGAAACTTCACCCACGCTGCTGTATGAAATGCCAATACATACTTTCGTTGTAGGTGACCTCGTTGGAGATCGTGCAGGGAGTTGCATTTGGAATTTTCGAGAATAGGGTGGACCACTCAAAGCATCTTGGAACACATGTCTTATCTTCTGTTACGGTTGAAAAAAAAACGATACGGTGGCATCGCTGTTCTGACGGTCCTTCCCGCCGACCCGCCGACGCAATGACGCATGGTTGGCAGTCCTCAAGTTTCGCCTAGCGTCATCCAAACAGAGACCCTCGTGGATTGCTACCGGAGATTCCCAGCACAGGTGCACAGGTGCGAGTTCCCCGAGAAACAGCGCGCACTCGAGACGAGTCGCGTGTACAAAGTCTGGGTCGGCACTTTGAGGCCACGTCTGGCCTCCTTCCTGCGTATCAAATCGCCAGAGCAGCGGGTCACGTTCACGTCGACAGATGACGTACCCTTGAGCTGTGCAATATTAGGGCGGCGCAGCCGCATTCGGATATGTGTTGAACTTCATTGCGTGAGTCATCCTACTATTTCAAGTCAACCACCGTCAGGCTCGTGCTGCAGCGGACTGTGACTCAGCTTTGCCGGCTGGCTGTACTGTGTACGCTAAGGCGAGAGAGACGGTAAGCAGTGGGCATTGGATGCCAGCAAGCAATGACTCACGAAATCCCTACCTAGAGACATGCGGCAGAATGTGCTCCGACTGGTCAAAATAGTAACAATGCCCCAGCATCTCCTTGACCTTAATGCCCTCAGAAAAAAAAAAAAAGAGGCGTTTGGGCTTTTTTTTTTTGGAAAAAGGGGGGGGGATTTTTAAAGAAATGTAACGAAATACATTTATTCCTGATTGTATCGCGATACAAAGAAACATTCCAAATGTATTTCGATACACGAATACAGATACTGGTGAAAAAAATGTAATGAGATACAAAAATACACATACGAAATGTGCTCCTGAAATACTATCGCGATACATTTGTATCGCGATACTGTCCACTCTGGATACTACGAATAGTAATGTTGGGGCACGATGTGCAATAATTATTGTGAGAGAACCCACCTTTAAACGCAGTTTTTTACTTGTTCTTTCTGATATCTTCGCTTGCTGCACTTTTGGTGCGCGTCTAAGCGCGCGTTTTCTTACGCGCGCTTATTTCTGCGTTGGCAGCAATGGTTTCCGGGAGCGGGCGTCACTTCAAAGACCTCGGCCATATGCGGGCCGGCCAGAAGGTTTAGGTGGGACGTATCTTGCCCGCGGGCCGGAGTCCGGAGACCCTTGGTTTGGTCTGTGATAGCAAATTTACAAAGAAAATGGGCGGCTTTCGGCACCGCTTGGTTGGCTTTATCAAAACGCATAGCGTCGCTTGCGGTCGTACTTTAAGTGTAACTACGTATAGTTATTTCACCTTTAAAAGGGCTATGCTTAGATTGGATGTAATCATACGGCGATGGCTATATTTGAAATTTCAAGGCTAGGCTGGCTTAGTCTTCCCAAAAATCCAGTGACCATAACATCCATCTTTGTTTTCACGCTACACGCTCGAAGTCACCACATTTTGAAATATAGTGACGCCGATTAGAACAGATGTGAGCGCTGAACCGACGCGGAATTTAGTCAAGTGATGACAAACTATAGTTGCCGAAATCGGAGTACAGGCGGTACAAAGTGAAATGAAACTAGACCGATCGGTTTCGATTGCGGGCCTCCCCGTTCCTTTCTAGAAGCCGAACTGCTGTCATCAAGAGGAGGGTCACTGACGAGATGAGAACGGGAAGGCGTCTCTTTCGGACGCACGGATTTTATGTATAATCCGCTGACTACTAAGTTGACCGTGTGGTAAAGGCTACGTGCGACTTTTACACGTCATCCTCTTGGCACGTGATTACGATCCTGCTCCCACCTACACGCAGAGAACGGGGATCACGTGACGAAAGAGAGGCCAGCGGTTGATAGGTTCGGTGAGCGCGTGGTTCCTACCGCACTTCCGGGTGCCAAAAAGTGTAATCTAAGGCATGAAGGCCACACTGAAGTCGAAACACCTGAAAGACGTCTCAATGGTTCTCGTCCTGTCAATGACTATTGACTACGTGCACCACCAAAAGCGCAGCTATGTTTCGTTTTCCATGGTTGGCAAAACCACGATGCCTTGAGTAGGACTAAATCTGAGTGAGTGAGTGAGTGAGTGAGATTATATTTTATGTAACGGAAGAAAAAAAAAGGGGAGGGGGCGTGCTTGCAACACTTGAGCTTTACCATCGGCTACAGGAAAGGAACGGGTCCAAGAACGGAGTTAAATGCATTGGGCAAGTCCGGCCGACTTGATGTAGTCGACAATAAGATGGCCTTCCTGTGTTCGGGCAAACCCTCTGGAAGGATCCAATCACTCAGATATTTACGTTTGGCTCCAAGTGGAAGCGATATCGACGGCGACCTACGTGTTCGCTTTGGGTTCTCGGGCAGTCCCCAAAAATGTGTTAAGTGTTCGCGAGGACGTGGCAGTCCTCGCGCCCTGTTCATCTTCTTCCGTTCCATTTTCCTTCACGCTAAAGAGGCTCCTTCGGGCTGGTGTCATGAGTCTTCTCAGACACTCCCCCTTCCATCAACTGTAACAATTCGACGGAAGCGAATGCTCGTCTTGCTTTCGTTGCTCAGCGAGATGTTGCTCAGCGAGACGTTGCTTTCTTACCTGGCGCTCTTGGTCTTTCGTTTTCGCAGTATGTAAAGGCCTTTGTGCGTTTTGCTGGCGACGACAGGGCGGCTGCGTGCGCTTCGTTCGTTCCGAGCTTTCCGGGACACGGCGGCCTAGTTCCAGGTTTTCACGCCACGTGGCGTATCAACCCAGAAGAAGATGAGGCCTTTAAAGCGAGATTGACAAGAGCGGGTTTACCGCTATCTTAACCTCATCTCTTATGCATCTTTCCGGCCTCCCATCCTTGCAACGCTCGAACCCGGCCACCGCCGTTTCCGAGAAAATGCTGCATCATGCCTCTGTAGTAGACAAGCGGGAAGGGCGGGGGAGTGAGTGTTTGCTTATCGCGAACGATTCTCGAGTGATCTTTAAGCCTTCTTCTTCTGGTGCTTATATCAAGCTACATTTACAATTCTATAAGTGCGAATTTCTTATCTTAGTTACAACCCGAGGTGTACAGTCTCCGGCAATATGAAAGACCCACTGAGAGCGCGTGGCCGAGGCGGTGGCTGGCGCTGCGAGCGCTCCGGGAATTCCATTCTGCTTCAAGGGGAGGACTCTCACACGGGGCTCAGCACAATCTGATAAGCGCGTTGCGCTTTAGCTGAGCCCGAGTGAGCGTCCCTCCCTCGAAGCAGAATGGAATTGCCCGGACCGCTCGCAGCGCCCCCGCAATCCACCGCCTCGGCCACGCGCTCCCACTGGGTCTTTCATATTGCCGGAGAGTGTACTTAATTTGCGTTGGTCGGTATTTTGTATAGGCGTATATTTTACACTGACTGTCTTACCTGGCTGTATTTCTTCTTGTATATGGCTTTGTTGCGTGAACTGAGTATGCGTGATTAATCACGTTTGATATTGAGTTATGCACCTCCATTTCTGCAAAAAGT
This sequence comes from Ixodes ricinus, assembly GCA_037355805.1. Taxonomy (NCBI): domain Eukaryota; kingdom Metazoa; phylum Arthropoda; class Arachnida; order Ixodida; family Ixodidae; genus Ixodes; species Ixodes ricinus. The sequence goes on from JAZHYW010058026.1 coordinate 151,299, forward strand.
GTTTGTAAGGGTTACAGTGTTAATATTTAAATGAGTAAATACACGTATCAAAACAACAAGACAGCTAGGTAGGTATTTCGAGCTGCCTACACGGATTATGCAGGAAACACTCCCAGGCAGGCACGTAGCCACGGGGGGGGGGGGGGGGGGCCCGGCCCTCCCTCCCGAAATCTTCCATTTTGCTGGGCCTCCTCTCCCCCGCCCCTCATACAGCATTTGGTCATGGGCGCCCCCCCCCCCCCCCCCCCCGAAACAAAATCCTCGCTACGTGCCTGCTCCCAGGACTTGTAAAAAAAAAAACACTGTGATTTTACAGGAATTGAAGAATAAAAATAGCAGAACACAGAAAACAAGCGAAACAAAATCATTGCATTGTTATCAACCTGATTTTAACACTAAAATGACTGCCGTGTGACGACCAGTTGCGGTAGACCGTTCTTGCGTAGCTCAGCGCTATCCAACACAAAAGTTTACCAAAACTACTAAAAAAAAAGAAAAGAACGGCAGTTGAAATTTTTAGGACAGCAAGCTCATGTCTATTCGTGTCTGAATATTTCACCACGTAAACTTATCTTCGCCTGTATACATTTTGTCGGCGCCATCCTTGAACGCGTTTCTTTTTTTCCGGTAAGGTAGTAACGTACTCGGTACGTTTTCAAAACAGTAACGGATAACGTACTTACGTTATTATTTTATGTAACGTGTAACTTAAAGTTTCGTTACTCGTTACACATTATTCCCATTGCTTACAAAATTATACTTTTATTTTTTCGTGTTTCTAAGCGCCAAGCCTATAAATTTTTTAGTTTTTCTGTGCGTTTTTTTTTGTGTTTTTGTTTACTCTGAATACTTAGATGGAACCGTGAAAAATATATGGTGCGGTCCGTTTCTGGATAGAAACAATGTTCCTTAAATTATGATGATTACGCATACCTGTAACGTCAAAAGAGTAAAACCTGCTAATTCATAATTTTAAGAAGTAAGTAAAACTAAGGTCCGTTACTTTTAAACGGTAACGCGTTCCTTTTATTTCGAGGTAACGTAGGTCGCTAACGCGTTCTTTTTAGTTGTAAGTAGCGAGTAATGTATTTCGTTACTTTCTTTCGGTAGTGCCTACAACACTGGTTAGGAGGTCTCTTTTTAACATAAAGGACAATCAGACGAAGAGTGGAGTCATGATGCCCCGCGAATTTCGAAAGAGACGTCCGGAGCGTTGTCGTTACAGCATCACTGCATATACACGTTCTGAGTCAGACAACACTGGGTCAGCGAAAACCTTAATTGTCGGCGACAAACCACCATATCTCAGTTTCGATTCCTCATACAACCAATGCCGGCCCCGGACCAGTTCAATGACACATCGCAAGCTCCCCATACGGGGTGAAACGCTCATTTTTACATCCATTCTCATTGCGCCCTCGCAAGTTCACAAATCATTCAATCGAACAAAGCACAAAGTGTAACCTGGTTTCTATTATAAAGTAAGTAGATTGTTTAATTCTGCGCAAGATTCTGAGATCATGAGCAGACAACCCAGGCTGCAAACATGTCAGCCTGCAAAACTTTGTTTGTAGGAAGACTCGCCGAAATGTGAAAACAATATCCGCGGTCCAGCGGATCTTTTTTTTTCTTTGTGTTGTAGTTGTTATTTTATAAAGCAAAAAATTTGTATATTTCAACGCAGCCGTTGCTACGAGCCGATGGGACCAATCATAGACCGCCTAAAAAGGGCACCATCGCGATGTTCGTCATTTTTCTGCACGTGTTCTATCGTCCCTGAACCAATCATAAACGGAAAGGCCCAGTGACTTGCCCTTTTGACGCTGCTTAATTTGTTTTCATTACCTCGTAGCGCCAGCTGCTTCTCGACTTCAGCTGAGGCGGACTATAGTAATCACTTCGGCGCGCGAATCCGTCGGCCATCAGTTTTCTTTCTTCGCTCTGCAGTTTCGCGATAGCGCAAAACAACGCATTGGTCGAGGCGTATAGCGCCAGTGAACGCATAAAAACCGGCACGCAATTACCTGCGCCATAAATATTAAGATGAGGTTAAATAACACGCTAGATATGTGAAAATAATTGCCTAACAGTGTAGTTAGGAATGTGTCTGTATTATTTATGAAACATTATATCACGTTGTACACGTCTGTTTTTGTTCAGTCCGACTCGGAATAATTTACGGCAGAAACGCTGTCTCTACTAAGCTTTTCCTACATAAAACATTATGGCAATAATTTCTATTTTCTCTAGTTTTTTGTCTTTAGTTTTGTACTCCTTTTTTTTTCCGTGACTGCCTCGTAACGAGGCCCTCTTCTATGAATAAAAACACACACAAAAAAACTCAACAACAACGAAAACGAGGCGGTGCAAAGGACCGTAGCTCACACGAAATTGCATGAGCTATATTTACACAACACCGCTGAATACTTAACAGCGCCAAAGTCAAAGTTGACTCAGCAACAAATGGCTGGGAAAGCCTGGACTGCGACATATTTATAAGAGCCGAATAAATAATGCGCGTGTGCAATATTCCTATTGCTAGCTGAGTATTTTTGTTTTCATTTTCTGTTTGTTGAATTTCTTTTTTTTAGATTCTGAAGTAAAAAAAAGCACACATAAACGGCTGAGTAAAGTACAAGACATATGTAGGTTCACTAATCTTACGAGCCATGAGTCGTAGGATTCGTCAAAAATATAGCGGAATCCGATCTGACGCCTGCCAGTCAGCACGTCACATGATTAAAAGAAGTGGTCGAATCCGTCCTGGTGCCAGCCCATCAGGAGGTCACAAAATTCTAAAAAAAGTTTCCGCAATCCGCCGTAACGCTAGCTAATCAAAAGAGTCACGTTCTTAAAAAAATGGTCGCGAATGCGGCCTGGCTTCTGCAAATGACAGAATCATTTGGGTCACGGGAACTCATGGGACGTCTATATTGTTCGACGGCTAATCGGATTCAGCGACAAACACATGTACAAGAAATGGCCGATGTATCTTTCGAATCCGACCACGCTGAAAATGCGTGGCAATGACAATCTTTGGCTTTCCGACACGTTCTACAACATGTCGGCCGTTCCGTACTTTGTATAGTATGGCTTTCTGCCTTTTTTTCTTCTGACGCGGCGTAGGAAACGTTGTACGTTTTCTCCCTGCTGACACACAGTGATACACCCACCGCAATTGGAGAGACGAGGGTACCTCGATGTTCTTCTGTTTAGAATGATGCCATTCTTTGTACTACCGGCTTCGGGCGCCCACGCTCACTGGGAAACTACAAAGAAATCGCCGAAAACAAAATGCTACCGTAGCACAGCCAACGCCAAGGACATGTGCAGGGGGACGCCCTTTCACACGCTCCAGAACAAAAATAAAAAGAAAATGAGCACTCAAAACAAAGTGATAAGATTTCATCACCCTAAGCAAAACGCACATGAAGACACCATAGGACATACATTTCCAGGCAGAAAAGCGTGTGTTAACTTATATTCCCGAAGCTTGTTCAGCCTTTTTGTTCCATCCCTGGGAACTGTACATTCCAGACATATTTAACTGTTTGGGGTGTTCTGCAAGCATAGTGCATTGCGACTATTTCCCAATTCCGACTGCTCTCTGTCTCGGCATACCTGCAAGACGACGACATATGTGTGACTAACCTTGAGTCCTGAGTTTTCCTTTCCGCTTTATTTATTTTACATTTGCAGGAAACACAATATAAATACATATAGCTTTAGGCTTCAGCATGTTCATTCCGTTGAGAAAGTACATGGTTAAAAAACAAATTCGCGATTTCCTTTTTCTGGTTAGCATTTGTAATGAAAACCCTATTCAGCCGCCGATTACGCCCATGTGAAATAAAGCGAATATCAGTGGAAATCAAGCCGTTCAAGTATTTGGCTACGTATTTTAAGTATCTGCAAGCCGGAAACATTGATTAACTGGAGGCTCCAAGAGGAAGCATAGTTCCTAAAATAATATCGGCGGTGCGCTCCTTCGGAGAGGGATTTTGTCAAAATGGCTAACTTTATCTCTTACCTCGACAACCGGAGCGAGTCCTGAGAAGTTTCCGGGAAAACATGTAGTTCACCTATATACATATCCCAATTGTTGTAGGCTGCATACGTCGAATTCTGCAGGTTCCAGGCGGAGACGCACTTTCTAAGAAAACTCGTAGGTTCCTTCCTTCGGAACGTGATTCTTTCGAAGCGGCCACGTTCAGCGCCTCTTATCTCAACATACAGAGTGACTCTCGCAAAGTTCCCGGGGAAGTATGTAGTATAAATAATTGAGTAGATCTTTACATTATTTTAAGCCATATGGATGGCGCGCTGCAGGTTCCTGGCGGAGGCGCACTCCCCCAAAACTCCTAGGTATGCTCTTGTAGAACATTATTCTTTGAAAGTAGCCATATTCAGCGTCTCTTATCCCAACAACCAGGGCGAATCTCGCAACTGTTTCTAGGGAACTATGTAGTATCACTAATTGAGTTTATCTTTAAATAATTTTAAGCCCCATAGGTTACACGCTGCAAGTTATTGGTGGAGGAGCACTTTCCCGAAATACTCGAGGGTTCACTTTTAAGGAACGTGATTATTTCGATGTAGCCACATTCAGCGCCTCTTATCTCAACAACCAGGGCGTATCTGGCAAAGTTTCCCAGAAAGCATGTAGTCTACATCATGGGGTAGCTATTCGATGAAATATGAGACGTCTAGGTTCTTTTCTGCGGGTTTCCTGCGAAGACGCAGTTGCCCCAAAAAACGTGTGGTCGGATAGCCGCCAGCAAGATCTATTTAGAGGCAAACTTTAGCGCCTCCTATTTCGGCATCCAGGTCGTATCCAATCCCGTAGTCCTTTTCATGGACAAAGCGTTAAATTTGGCTGTCACGTTTGCTATACATGTAAAGGTTCTATATGTGTATGTAATAGCGAATAGCACGCTGTCAGCGTGCTAATGAACTTAGGACACTGTGATCTGTAACCCAATGCTCTACCAACAGAGCAATGGGACGAACACGTCTCAAAGCTTCAAAGTTCATTCTTTGTGCGACCCGATGCCAACAGCACGGGCTCGCGGAGTCAATAGGAAGAAAAAGCAGGAAACAGCAAATGATCGATGGCCACATGGTCACATGACTATGACCCGTGAGGGGCTGAGGGCACGTGACCATCGTTAATTGGTCATCACGTGACATTTGTACATGCGTTGTCACCCGACCGTTGACCTTGCCAAAAGCTGGAAATAGCGGACCAATGATGGTCAGATGGTCAAGTGACCATAATTTGTGCTGTCACGTGACCGTCGGCTATGGCGGTCACATGACCATGGTTCAGGGGTTCCGTCAACTTCGCGACCAGGCTGGAAATAGTGGTCCAATGGTGGTCAGATGGTCAGGGGACCATGATTCATGGGTTCACGCGACCATTATCCATTATCCGTGACCACGCACAGTATTCATGGGCTTGAGTGAGTCCAAAACATTTTGTACTTTTCAGTTTTTTTCAGCATAATCAACCTGCCCTAACTTTTTTGTTTTGTTTTACAAACATCATTTAGGGCTCGTACTCGCCCGTACCAACTATTGGGTTCGGTCATCTTAGGTGACGTGAAACTTCTAGCGCCACTACCACGGAGAGAGAAAATGTCAAAGATGTCAATAAACGTCAGAATCTACGTAACCTACCGAATCTTACAAACTTTCCTGGAAACAATGCTGTGCGGCTACTATGGTAATTCTTTCAATAAGTTTATACCGTCTAAGATGCAAGAAGTATGAAAGTAGTCAGCCTAATACGTTTCGCGTAACCTACTGTTGTCCATAAATTATGACAAGACAGTTAGCTTAATGTATAAAACAAGCACTGGTCAGCACAGCATGAAACCATAAAACATGTTGGAGGTTGACGGCCGTTCTCAACAAATGTGCTAGGCACGTAGCCACGGGGGTGGCTCAAGGGGCCCGGCCAACCCCCCCCCCCTCTCCCCCCAAAATTCTTTGTCTTGCTGGGACTTCCTCTCCCCCTCCCCATTTATGGCGTTTCGCCATGGGCGTAAGTGCCTGAATTGTGTGCAGCCTTTCGTCGCGCCGAGAATATTTCTAGTTATACACGCCTGTTATTATTGTGTTCGGTTTGTGCCTGTAACCGAGCTAAAACTTTACGTACACAGACACATTCAAAGCGAAATAGTATCTATTTCGCTTTGAATGTGTCTGTGTACGTAAAGTGTTTCTGACCCTATACAACAGTTGCTTATATTTGGAATCCAGCGCACAAATTTTGATTGTAAATATCTAATCATTATAAGGTCATATAACATCCACATTCTTAGTCAATATGCTGTCACAAACGCATCGTACAAATCTTTTTTTGATTAGCCTACGTAAAGGTAGCTTGGCCAAAAGCTTTTTGGTGCACGGCGTAGTGCCAACTTTACAGGGGCAAAAAGCGGGCCGAATATGGAAAGTCTCGAGGAATAAAAAGTATTAATTAAAGTACTGAAATTTTACCTGCGGCGTGTGCTATTAGTCGGCAGCTATTTCACTCCTCCAGAACACTACGATTCTTCACTTCAGTGAGAAGAAATTTAAAATTTTGTCGGGCCCAGGAATAAAACACATACAATCCTGAGGTTCAAGTAAGTATTAAGTAAGAGTGCATTAGTGCCATCTATGATATCCTGGAGAACTCAGTAGTTCGCCTGAAATTATCAATTTACTGCGTTTTTCTGAGAATAGCCAAGAGAGGGCGCAAGGGGAGCATGTTCCGGAATGCTGGGGATGCCCGTGGATACCTTGGTATGCCGAGATCCACCTTACTTTGATGCTGTGACACTCGGCTCGTAGCTGTTTAGTCGTCCTCTTAATTCTTCTGACAGTGCTGCTTTGATTTTATCGACGGATATAAGATCAATGTCAGTGTGTCCATTTTGACGGTGTTTAAGAACGCGTTGACTTCAACCTTCCAAAATGCCTTTTATAGAGAGTATTCACTGGCGGCCATAGATGTGTGCACGACTGCTGAGCGCGTGCTGACGGCGAGCTTCCACAGTTCTTTTGCAACCTGCATTGCACACCATCAAGAATGGCGGTCTTAGCAGCCTATTAATGTGAGCTCGTTCTGAGCATGTGCTCTAAACAGCACCAACAAATATGGCGTCCATTAAATACTCCCTATTCACACTCTAGTGTATTATGTGCGTGTTCGCCACGTATAGCGGACACGACCACGACCAAACAACGGCGGATGCAACCGAAGACACCGGCAGGGGAGAGACTAGCGGCGAGCCAAGGAGAAGCACAAGACGCCCGGAAGCCACAGTGTTGCCTGAGCTACTGATTTCTCAGTAGATCTACCGATTTTGCACGCTGTCTGCTGAGTGCCTGATAAAAAAGGAAATCTACTGACTTCTTCTTTAATAGATAGGAAAACCATTTTTAATGACATAACAATACGCAGTTCGAAGCGCTGGCTCTCCTATTAGCCAGAAAACGCATGTAAAATTATTATAAAGCTGAACTATAGATTTGTGCCTACGTATTCCTCGATTCATTCAGCTATCCACCCAAAGCCGAACAAAGTCAAACGCAGCCGCATACACACGTACTGACGAAACCGATACGACTTTGGTTTTGGCCTGGTTTCGTCCACGTACAATAATGAGCGGCGACTCTTCAGATAGCGGCAACCGCACTCCTCCGGCCCCTCCAAAAAGAAAAAGTATATACGAAAGTACAATACAGCGTGGGAAAGAACTAAAGGTAATTATACCGCTTTCTGCAAGGGATGTGATGTGCAATTGGCGGCTGGAAAATGAGAGTTAGAAAAGAAACATGCAGCAAGCAAAAAACAGAACTATTTCTTATGTGTGTTTATTAGTGTAATATTTATTATGCTACATTATCTATTAAAATAGGTCGGGAATACAAAAAGGTTATTTTTCTTAGTATCTGCTGATTGTTTGGGTTACCTATTGATACGTATGGGGTCCATCTACTGACTTCAATTTTTTCCATCTGGCAGGACTACCAAAGACTGGGCGCGGTCGCAAACCAGGCAAGACGCTTCTCATAACACCAACCGATCGTAACCTAAACAGTTAAATAAATATGTCCTTGCCTTATCCCAAATTAAGCGGAACATCACAATGGTGACGAGGATGGGATCTACGCAACAAAGACGGATATAAACAACTGACAGACATCGGAACAAAGAAGACAGCGGTAACGTGAGTGACGCCCCATCTCTAACCAAAATAATGTCTCGAATCGGGAAAATGGAAGAGTTTGATCAGAAATCGGTATAATGATCTTCGTAGATCGAAAGGATCGAAGTGTTCTTCGCTGCGAACGATATTCCGGAATCAAAGCGAGCCGATGTTCTTCTCTCTATTGTCGGACGAGAAATGTATGACTAATACGGAACTTGGCGGCACCTGCCATACCAAGCACCAAGAGGCATGGATAGATCGTTCAACTAGTCCGGAACCAGATCCACCCGACGCCCAATAAAGGGTAGAACGCTACAAATTCCATCACCGAAAGCAGCTACAACCCAAAACCATCTCAGACTACGTACCTGCGCTCAAACAGCTTTCACTGCAATGCAACTTCGGTGCTTCCCTCAACGACCGACTTCGAGACAAGCTCATTGAAGGCGTTAAGGACGGAAACATTCTCGAAAAGCTGCTGGCTGAACCGACGCTGACATTGAAGGCAGCGGTAAATCTTGCCACTTCGATGGAGGTAGCCAGGAAGGATGTGAAGGAAATAAGGAGCGAGACCGAGACCCAACAAAATGTCAATCGCTTAGCGCAAGGGCGGAAATAAAAGACGTCACTTTCTAAAAATGTAAGCGAGGAAAAAGGAAAATCTCGCAGAAACAGAACCCCAGGTCAATGTTGCGGGGAGAAAACATCACAACCCTGAAGACTACTTTGCCAGGAGCAAGACTTGTAAAATGTGCGGAAGAACAGGACACTTCCAAATGGTCTGCCACGACAGGAAAAGAGATCAACAAGATTTAAGAAGAACGTATAAACCAAACTTCTCCAACCATGTCATTACACAGAAGACTCGGGAGACGAAACTGTTTTCTTTCATCGAATCAAGCTACCCGAAACCCATCCAGTGACTGTGGAGATTTGCAACAAACCTCTTCTGATGGAGATCGACACAGGCTCAACCATGACTGTGAACAACCTGGTGACGTTTCATAAAATTATTTCAGATATGCACTTAATGCCTTCGGGAATAACGCTGAAGCCGTACACCGGCAAGCCCATCGTTTCAAAGTGAACGGTTCAAGTGGAGATACGGTACAACGGGCAAGTCAAGCGTCGTGAAATTCAAATAGTGAAAAATGGGGGACCCCGGCCCATAGATGGGAAGGGCATGGCTTCAGAACATTCAAGTGACCTGGAAGGAAGTACACAACGTGCGAGCAGAAACCGTAACTCTCGCAAGTGTGCTACAGAAACACGGTTGCATCTTTGAAGGTCCGGGAGAACTGAAGAATTACGCCGTGATACTCTGCATGGAAGAAGATGCTCAACCAAAGTTTCCCAGACCAAGGTCAGTTCCATACGCCCTTGAACAGCAGATTGAGGAGGAGATGGATTGTCTTGAGAAAGAGCACATAATTTCTCCTGTAATGAGGAGTGAGTGGGCGACTCTAATTGTTCCAGTGATGAAGGCAAATGGACAAGTGCGCATATGCGGAGAATAAAATGTCACATTCAGGGCTAAAATCAAATAGGTAGTGGGTACCTGTTTGGTTCCAGCCCTGAAGCCAGATAGGTAGCCACTATCGAGGTCTGAAGATCTCTTTGTGAAGATTGCCCGTAGGGAGAAAGTTCACCAAGCTGGATTGCAAACAAGCCTACTTCCAGATCTCCTTAGCGGAAGGACCAAGGAATCTCACTGTGATCAACACACACAAAGGGGTCTATCAGGTGAACAGAGCGCCGTTTAGAATAACCCCAGCATCAGCTATCTTTCATCATGTCATCGAAGAAGTCACTGGGAACTTGCCATAAACAGGTGCATTTCAGGATGACATCGTGGTAACTGGCAAGAACGATCAGAGCACCTGCGGAACCTGGACATCATACTACAAAAACTCAAGGAAAGGGGACTTCACATGGGGAAGGAAAAATGCTGCTTCATGCAGGACTTCATCCAGTACCAAGGACATGTTGCAGAAAGCAAGGGATCCACCCAAATCCCAAGAAGGTGGATGCGATCCTACAAGCAAAGACGCCAAAAGACCAAGTTGAACTCAGAGCATTTCTCAGACTGCTAAACTACTAGGCAAAGTTCATCAGCAGCACAGCCGACATCCTACATCCGCTACATGAACTGCTGCGAAAAGATAAAAGGTGGGAATGGTCGAGACCATGCCAGAGAGCCTTCAACGAAGCGAAGACGCAACTCACCAAGCAGAGTCTGCTAGTGCACCATGACCCTGCACTTCCTCTGTAACTGCAATGTGACGTATCGACCCATGGCATTGGTGCAGTATCTCAACACGTACTACCCAGCAAGCAACGAAGGCCAATCGCCTTCATGTCAAGAACGCTCTCCAAAGGTGAGCGAAAATACTCTCAATTCGACAAAGAAGCGCTGAGTCAAGTTAAAGGCGTAAAGAAATTTCACCAGTATTTGTTTGGACGTCATTGCACGCTGTGGACGGACCACAAACCCTGGTATCAATTTTCAATCTCTATCTCAGTAAGAAATCGCAAGCACGGTTGCAGCAAGAATGCAGCGATGGGCGATCAACTGTTCAGGGTATGACTTCGACATAAAGTATGTGTCAACCGATAAGAACGTAATCGCAGACATGCTGTCAAGACTCCCAATGACTGAGGAGGGCGCTATAAAATCAAAAACTACGAAAATGGGCGAAGTCAAATGTCTCCATCTAGAAAAGTTTCAAGCACACCCACTGACACAAGCAGATCAGCCGAGAGACACGAAAGGACACAGACTCACAATAGAAGGATGGCCGGAACATGTGAATTCCGATGACCTCAAGCCTTTACTTCCGTCACAGAACGGAACTAACTGTGGAGCTCGACTGCTTAAGGTGGGGAACACGCGTCATCATACCCTCTAAGTACCGATAGCAGGTTTTGAACGACTTGCATCAAGGTCATGCGGGGATGACAAAGATAAAGGGACTGGCACGACACTACGTGTGGTGGCTGCTTTTGTATCATTACATCGAAACGATAGTCCGAAGTTGTCGACCGTGCCAGGAAGTGAGCAGTGAGGTACCCAAAGTTTCCCTACACCCGTGAGAATACCCGAAAACAAATGGAAACGCCTGCATGCTGACTTCGCAGGACCCTTTCAAGGAAGTAATTTCTTGCTGATCATTGATGCATACTCGAAAGGGCCCGAGGAAGTGCCCATGACCTGATCGACTTCGGTAGCCACCATAAAAGTGTTTCTAACTTTCATTGCAAGATATGGACTGCCAGAAATGATTGTGACACACAGTGGCCTGCAATTTCGATCAAGCGAATTCCGGGATTTCATGACAAGAAACAAAGTGCCGCAGTCATTCTCACCCCCGAACCGTCCCGCAACGAACGGCGCAGAAGAAAACTTCGTGGGAACCTTGAAGAAGTCTGTCAACGCAAGTCTGAAGTCGGGACTGACCATAGAAGAGGCGTGCCATAACTTCTCGGTGGCATACCGGACGACCCGTCACACGACAACTGGCTCAACACCTGCCAAAATGATGACAGGAGACGAATTTCGCACAAGGCTCGATCTTTTAGATCATCAATAACTGATGTCGTGCGATCAAAAACAGGCGAAGAAGCACGCCTCGTGCCACTCTAAAGAACAACACCCACATCAGAAGACCAGGTATGGGCAAGAGACTACAAAAACGGCAAAAAATGGTCGAAAAGCGTCGTCATCCGAGCTCTAGAAAACTGAACATACGAGATTCGCACGAACGACCGAAATACATGGAAATGACACATTGAACAGCTGAGACATAAACCGAAGGAGGTTTCGCTGATAGATGCCGGCCCTCAGCGAAACGGTTCACCATCTCCGATTTCCAGTGACGACTTTCCAACCACAATTCAAGACAGTCAGAACGATCCTGCGATACCGGAGCCAGGCACTTACACCAATTATTTTTATACAAATGGATTCCGCATTAAATTTAAGAGGCATTGGTGTGAACACAAATATATTTTTGTTTAAATTAGTGGATTATGTAAAACGTCGTTAAACCCAAAAGTGTCAAAACAACCGTTTTCAGTCCATTTCACGATTTAAAATTAAATATATGTACTAAATACTGAAAGATATGATCTGCACTAATGCACCAATTAAGTATTATTCTGTTTATCGTAAAAGTTTCGAGCAAATACAAAGAGCGGTTCTCATGTAGAAATTTTTTTAAAACGTCAAAAATCTCCATGTATTCTTTATGACGTTTGGAGGTACTATGCCTCTTAACACGTGACTTAAACACGGAGGACAGCCCATCTCTTCTCAGAAGATCAACACGAGTACGTCAGCCACCTACGCGATTGGGCCTGTGAAAACGTAAAGTTTTCAAGGGGAATATTGCCTTCTAATATGTGCGTGCTCGCCACGTATAGCGACACACGACCTATTGAGCCCAAACAACGGCGGATGCAACCGGAGACACCGGCAGGGGAGAGCCAAGCGGCGAGCCACGGAGAAGCACAAGACGCCTTGAAGCCACAGAGTGGCCACAGTCGCAGACAAGGCAAGACGCTTCTCATAACACCAACCGACTGTAACCTAAACAGTTAAATATATATATACTTGCATTATCCCAAATTAACCGGAACATCGCACGCAGCATCGAAATCGTCCTTGGTAGCTGGTAGTCCTGGTCGTGATGTCACAGACAGAAATCATAAGAGCGAGCCACCGAAACATCTCCTGGACAATAGCAAGGCGGAAATCTCGAAAGAGAGAGGAAGTAAGATAATAAACGATTGTATTCGACTAACTTTTATTTTTGTGCGAAACACAACAAAAACAAAACAAAAAAAGATAGGAAAACAAATTGGCAATGTTGAGTTTTCGTTGAGCTTCCAAGCTCTTGCTGAGCTTCGAAGTGCTTGCCACTCGGGTGGGTTGGGTAACCACTTCCGATGACGTCATTCTCAGGCCCTGTCTTCTAGGTGGTATTCGGAGAGCAAGTCGTCTGTTTCTTGCGCAGGGGTTTGCTGTGACGTCAGAACGACAACGAGTTCTGGTTGGCTTTGACTGGAAGGATTCTGGGTAGACATCAATGCTAGATGCCTTGTCGTCTACCCAATATTTTTTTTTCAATAGGCCAATAAGAGCTCGGCGTTCTGACATTATCGTATCCCCTGTGCACGAAGCAGACGAACCTGTGCTTCGCATAGGCTAGAGCCGTAGCTGCGGTGCATTGCTCTCCGCTGGAAATGTACAAAGTGCCGCTCCAGTTCCAGCTGCACTGCTGTTGTCTGGCTTTCAAAATCGTAATTATCCAGTAAAAAAAAAAGAAAAGCAGCAGCAACATAACATATAAATATATCTGTTTTTTTCTCTCTCTTTTGTATATTTACGTACCGAAATGCGCTTAAAACATCACGTGGTTTCCGCCTGCGTCCTCAAATACGCCCAAGAACGGTGAAACAAGGTTATCACTTTCTCGACTCAGTATTACGCACTGAATCGAGGTAGTGGGGTGCAGAAACATATTCTGAATCTGCAAATCTGTAATTGACGAAAGCGAAATTTGTTGATATTCTGTCACGAAAAGTGCACCCGTGTCGCATATCTGCTCCCACTGAATATAATGTGTTGAGTATTCGACATTCCTCGTCGAGGCTGCGTCAAAGTGGTCACAAGATGGGTAAGCACTGTCGAAGGCTTTACTATCTACTCACTAACAGAATGAGAACGGTAGGACATGCCTTTTCAAACGCCAGGCCTCCAGCACGCGCTCCATGCCATCCGCCGTGCTTTGGCTGCACGCGCACGCTCGAGGAAGGTGCATGCACGAAGCGCCGTAACCATAGTCTCCTCTATACTCACAAATCATGGGAGTTTGACGACGGAGCCCATAGAGTGCCCGGTCGCAGATTTGGAGCGCGAGGATCTGGTAGCACAGAGCATCAAAGAGCCATTTCTCGGGGAACCTGGACGTCAGCGCACAGCTCTTGCAGCGGCGAGGACGCGAAACACACTTGTTCGCTCGGGAGAAGTGTGTCTCGGCGTCTCGCCGCAGCGGGGCGCCAGTCACGTGGCTCTCCTCTCATCCGTTGTCTGTTGCTCCGCCTTTTCCATTTCGGCGGCCACTTCTCGTGGCGAACTGCCAGGCTTTGTCAGTATATAAGAGGCTATGCCATAGCGTTGTCGACGGAAGCTCGCGCTGAAAGCGGGGAATCTAAAAGTTTTCTCTGCCGCTCTGGCCTTGTCGGCGACGTTGATATAGCGATGCGGTATTTACGTTGAAATGAGCAATGGGTAAAGAAATGCCGAATTTTTTGGTAGGCAGGAGTTAAGCTGCGTCCATACAGGCTGTCCCACAACATAATTACGAGGCTTTCTTTAGTGCAAAAGACGAACTACGCCTCGCCGAACGCTTATTCTGTGCCCCAATTTAGCGCTAGTGATCGGAACCACATGTCAAAGTTTCAGGACTGACCGTTATCTCAATCAAACGTTGTAAGTGACTTTCTGAAATTTTAAATGGAAGAATGGCGGCCGACAGAGCATTCAAATACATGGAGCTCTATGGCGCCAGTTACCGAAAACGGGCGAAAGTATACCCCATTTTCCCATCGAAATTTTCAGAAAATCACACGTAACTTATAAATCAACATAACGGTTAGTATACTGAAACTTTGGTTCTGAAATTTTAAATGAAAAAAAAAATGGCGGCTGACAGAGCTCTGGAATACATGGAACTGTATTGCGCCAGTTACCGAAAACGGGCGAAAATGGACCCCATTTTCCCATCGAAATTTTCAAAATATCACACGTAACTTATAAATCAAGATAACGGTTAGTATACTGAAACTTTGGTTCAAATGGCTAGCGCTACATTTGGGCGGAGATAGGAGCATTCGTCGACGCGTAGTTTATTTTTGCGATAAAAAAACCCGTATGAAAAAAAAAAGAAATTGGGGACATACTGTACATATAAGTCACGGAATTTTGCGGCGCTAATTTGGCTTCACTTCCTAAATAAAAAGGCGGACTTCACGCTTCCTGCAAGTATCGACCTTAATGGTAGCGACCTGCCACAAAAAAGGAGGCCGACATCGCTCCCGTCTTGGGCCCTTTTTCTCGGGACAACACCAAACAAAGGATGAAGAGCTGGATGCGTGAAACTGTACGCTTAAAGCCGGACTCACGCTACTAATAAATGATACGAAACACTGTGTTTGGCTGCGAACACGATGACAAAAGCATCTGCGGAAACGACCTAATCATGTCCATGCATATATGGATACCTTAAACATTTATGCAGACACTTTTTTAGAGCGCAGCTCTTAGGCGCCCGTTTCCGGCTTGAGCGGCGTCGCCGTCGCCGTCGGCGTAACCGCGCGGTGCATTATGGGATGCGTGACGTCACTCATGACGTCATCAGTGACGTCACTGATGAGGTCATCAGTGATGACGACGCGGATGCCGATGACGTCATCACTGACGTCACTGATGACGTCATCAGTGATGATGACGATGACGATGCGGATGCCGATGACGTCATCAGTGACGATGACGATGCGGATGCCGATGACGTCATCAGTGACGTCACTGATGACGTCATCGGCATCCGCATCGTCATCACCACTGATGACGTCATCGGTGACGTCACAGATGACGTCAACGGCATCGTTATCGTCACGTGACCCCTATCCCCCCCCGAGGTCACTTGACCCCCTCCCCCAGTACCCTTCCCTCCTCCTCCTCAAGAGCTGCGCTCTAATTCGGCGTTACAGGGAGTTGTAAACGGCTTTCACTTTTTTGTATGACCAACGTTACAAGACCGTGCCAGAGGAAAGAAGCACGCTTCAGACAGTATAGTAATCGGTGGCCAGGGATGAAACGACCAGTCTGCGGACAGCCCCTTTCTGAACGCTTTTTTGTCATGGGTGGCAAGCAATGAACCGAACAGTTGGTGACCGGACTCTTATACAGAGACATTTTAGGGAGCTTTAGGGAACCGTTTTTTGCATGTCCGATACGGTACGATGGGCCTCTTTGGTACGAACTGCGCATGCGCCGACGCAGAAGAGTCGCACATGCGCAGTTAGTACCGGACGGCCCATCGTATACCGTATCGGACGTCCAGAAATGATTCCCGAAAACTCCCTAGTGCCTGCAAACTGTCTTTTGTAGGATGCATTTAGCGTGTAAACGTGGCTTTAGGAAGCAAATAGGAACACACAGCAGCGAAACGAACCGAAAGGCGCCTTGCGCTGTTCTCTCGAGATATGTCTTCGTTGTGCGTTTTGGTTGTCGCTATTATAGCTACAACTGGAAGCATCGAGGAACTTTGGGTTTAATAATTGGGGTTGTGGGGATATTTAGACAGCGTGTAGTTGGTCAGGCATTTCAAAGATGCGACGAATCACTCGCTGTAGATGAGCAATTTAGCCAGTGCAGTACAACCGCTCGCCTGAAGTCTTTAACGTGCATCACGCAGTAGTGGTACACGACCGCCTGACAGTACAACGCTCATCCAGATGGAAACGGGCAGGGGTGGGCATTGAACCCAGGATCTCTGAGTTCAATCCCCATTTCTGGGTTCAAATATTTATTTTTCACGGCTAAAGGTCACAAGAACTTTTTCGTCTGTAATATGAACTTTATTTAAAATGTAATTTTATTGTCAGGGGATCAGTGGCCGAGTGTGTTAGGTCACACCAGCTCGAAGTACGTGTAAAGAGCTCGCGCTCAGAACAAAGCGATCCTGGGTTCATTCCCCACCCATGGCCGTTTCGATCTGGATAAAAATCGTACCTGTGTGCGGTCGTGTATCTATTCCGCGTGATGCACGTCAAAGACCACGAGCTAGCACTGATATACTGCACTGGCTAAATTTCTCATCTACGGCGTAAACTACTGTAGCCGCACCTCAAAGGCAGACCGACCTTACGTTGTATATACACACGAACGTCAAATTTGATTTTTGGTCTGGACAAGTGTCAAAACCAATTTTCAAATAAGCGAGATTTTTATGACGCATGATGTTGTAAATGGTAAAAATGATATGTCTGCCATGACAAGATGACCTTGCCGCTGTTACTTGCGAGTTTTCTGAAACAACCTCGGGGAATGAGAGTGGACCAATGTATTGTTTACACAGCTCATAAGTTGCAGTTATAAATATTATTAATGTAATAAAACTATAATCCTTTTTTAAACTGACAGGTACAAGAGAGCCCCATCGTCGTGCGACCGTATCTTCACCGTCGACGTCTGGCTTTGAGGATGGTTCTGATGGCGGCTTGAGTGATGTACACACTCAAAATCGCGAAGGATCCAAAGCATTTCTCAGGCGAGAAGTTGGGTTACTCGGCACTATCTCACTTCTGGTTTGTTCTAGCGCAGGTATGATTACTCGCTCATTAATTTCTTTTAATTTTTAAAAGAGATCAAATGTAATTCTGTCCTCGAACGAGATCATGAACCATTCAATCATGGCCTCACGTGAATGCACACGATGCAGTGATTGGCCGACAACATCATCGGGGTTGGTCGTCTTTCCGACACATCGTAGGACCAGTCGGACGTTTTGCAGTGCCTGAGTATGGCTTGAACGGGCCCCCAGGGGATATCACCAATTTGGTGCCTTGAAAAAAAACCTGCGAGGACGCCAATTCGCGGTCATTGATAAGCTGGATGCAGCTGTCTAGACGTGAGTGTTGAGCAGCCCCAAAATTGATTCCAGCAGACCATGGAGAGGCTGCCAGAAGAGCGGTGCAAGGGCACTCAAGTTCAAGGGGAGTCTGCCGAGAAGGTGGACATATGTATACCGACATCCAAAAAACAAATGCCTGCAGCAAAAAAAAAAAAAGAAAACAGCTGTAAATTAATATGGATTGTCCCTAAATATACAGCACCAAGTGCGTTTTGGACTTTACAGATTTGTTTAAAAAATTGGCTGCATGTTTGGTCATTCTGCTAAACGCATTTAAATGCGGTAGCTTTTAAACGCGTTTGAAGTGTGTGGTGTTCTTAGTTCGGGTGGTGCCTAGGGCAGTATGACCCTTGGACGTTCAGTACCTGGGGCGGGTGACGCTCTCAGTTCAGGTGGTGCCTAGAGGAGGGTTTTGTATGAAAACAAATTACGTCACACCCTTGTCTTTTTGTTACGCTGCGCGCGCTTACCTTCAGAACCACTCGGATGCAAAGCTTTGCGCTGAATATTCGGAGCCACCAAGAGAGGGGAAGCGTTATTTCCTGCCCTTTCCACTTCTCCTTGTTCCACACGCTGTTTGTATACCACCTGTTCTGCTCGTCTCTTTTTGCCCTTTCCACTCTTTCCGCTCCGCGCGATTTGTCACACCACCTGCCTCTGCTCCACCCGTTCCTGCGTGCTGGGCCGGTACGTAGCTCAGTCAGAAGCGCGCTCGGCCTCCAGGCTCGTGACCAGGATTCGATTCCTGGCACCGGTCGCCGTTTGTTTTTTCGAGGTCATTTAGCAGTTGGGACTGACCGATCTATACATTTCGTGTTTACATGGGTCCTGAGGTTGGTTGATTTTTGCAGGTGAGTTATACGGCCAGGGGGACATAACAGAGAGGGTTGATCGTCTCGATAAGATAAATAATTACCCAAAATTTGTTAATAGTATTTCGATTAGTGAAAACAACCATGGTTACAATTTATAATTCGCTGAGCGTAATCGAAACACACTAAAAGAGTCATCCTTAGAAATATCTGGGGCGCGTGGGAGCGCGCTGATGCGCTGATGCGCTAAAGTTACAACTCTAGTAACGGACACAATGCTGGTTATTTGAAAGCGCGGATGACAAGATACGGAAAAATAGCGCGGGCATATTTTCGCACCTCTAGGCTTGCGCCTGTTCCCCACGCACGCTCCCCAAATCTTTCTAAACTTCACTTCTCTAGCGGTTTTCGAAGACTCCCAGCAAGTTTCCGATTAAAAAAACAACAACATCATTATCTTTAAAAATTAAAACGTACATTAACGAATATTTGTTAATTAATCGATTTATCCCGACAAGTAGCCCCCTATATTATGTCCTCCTGGCCACATAACGCATCTGCACAAAAAAACATTAATGTGGCTTTTACAACTTTTCTTTAAAAAAATATTAGTGAAGCCTTAATAAAGCGTATTTGTTTCCTATGAATTTGAATATTCCAAGCATTTGTCCCGAACGTATCAATAGACGCGAGAAGAACTGAAGAAAAACGAACCGCTGGGTATGACGTCATACCCAGAGGTTTCAGAGGCCTTACGCGTGCCGCTTGTGAGGGAACGGGTGCAGCGCGTTTGACCGCTTGGGTAAGCTTGTGGAAAGGGGAAAAGTGAGAACTCTGTAAGACGTCGTTATTCCCTCTTCTCAACGAAATGCAACGGGAAGGAGGGGCTTTCGTGCTATTTTGAAAGCGCTGTTCTGGACACTTGGCTCGTGAGTCTGAAACAATAATTTTTATATCCTTAATTCCGAGAGCCAAAATAAAGACGATTTAATTGTGTTTTTTTTCTGGCATACAAAACCGTTTCAGTTTACCCTTGAAATAAACACCCTAAATTATATCTATTCGTATCTTGACTCAGGCTGTCCCTGTGCTTCCGCCAGGATCTACGTCGTCGACCAAGGAACAATGTGGGTTGCCATCGTCCCACCTGTGGTGCCACCTGCCACCCCCCCCTTTCCCCGCCCCTATACCGACAGCTTCCTTCTCAGCAACAAAAGTAGAATATATCTACACAAAACCAAAAGCTCCTACTGACACAAAAAAAAAAATTGCAGGAAGATGCAGTGTTTATACTTTCGCTCCTCGAGATCAAGCATTGAACTCAGCCATTACGATTGGGCAACGAACGTCAAGCACTGCGTTAGTAATCGGCGATGTGTTCTTGCATTCGTTTTAATAGTTTCGTCGGTTTTGTAAACTGTGTTGACAGGTGCGATGCTTGTTGTCAATGTATGCTTTGAGTAAAAGCACTGTGATTTAATGCGCTTTTCGCAGGATCCGGGATATTCGTAACGCCAGCTATTGTGTACAGAAACGCGGGATCCGCTGGCGTAGCGCTTGTTGTGTGGTTCGTAGCGAGCTGCTCCGCCATGATCGGTAAGTTCAGGAGATTCACCATCCAAAAATTGTACGGGAGGCTAACCCCTAAATAGTCGCAGCAAGAATAAGAGTAAACATAAACCTGGTTAATGCAAAGTATAGCCCGTGTCTCTTTCTGAGAAAGCTTTCAAAAGTTCCTAGAACTAGGGTGGTTGAGGAAAAACGTTAACCCTGATGGATTACACCTGAGACTGCGGTAAGGAAAGGAAAGACAAAACAGTTGAAGAGACAGAAAAGAGAGACATGGGACGTGGCTTTGTCCTTTTAACGCGACAGCGTTAAGGTGCTTGTGTCGCAGAAAAGCCGACATCGGCGTCGGCGTCGGTGTCGGCATCGGCATTGGTGGACGGAGCTCTTTCTCCTCGGCTGACCAGGACCAAGAACCTCACGATTTCGTCACATGCCGCGCGAGTTCGACACCACGGGGCACCACCGTAGGAGGAGGAGGTTTCCGCGTCGTCCGTTGAAAATATGACGCAGTGGTATTTAGTTATACTCTCCGTGCCCGCTGAGTTTCCCGAACCACAAGAGACGTGGAAACCGCTAAAAGGGTAGACGCTTAGGTAGGATTGCATGGCCCTTTGAGGACGATTCACACACTTGCGTTGAGTTCGACCGAGTGCGAAGGTTGCCATGACAACAGCTGCATCGGCTCGAGCAAAACGGTTTTTACCCCGTTTCGTTGGAGCCGACGCAGCTGTTGCCATAGCATCCCTCGCACTAGCTCGGACTCAACGCAAGTGTGTGAATCGCCCTTTAAAAGCGAAGCTTAAGCGTCTGGCTGGAATTTTTTTGACTCTTCACTGTTTGGTGTTTTCATTTCCTTACCACATCCTCAGGTATAATTCATCATGGTTGACTTTCACCAGCTGGCCTGCACGCTTATTATTTCATATAAAAAACGGACTATTTTTGAGAAGAGACTGCCAGCCACGGTGGACGTCAGGAATTGCAAAAACGTACAAATGATCAAAATAATTACCGAAAACCAAAGAAAGTGACTTGTGCTTTACGCGGTCCTCTCCAAAAATAACCAAACACCATTATCGTTAATCCATCAAAAAGTAACAAAATCCGGCACTCGTTCCATCTCTCGAAAAGTTACCAAGTCGATGCTTCGTTACAGAAAAAAATGAAAGCCGTTTACAACTCCCTGTAGCGCTTAATTAGAGTGCAACTCTTGAGGAGGAGGAGGACGGGAGGGTATACCCCTGCTCCTCCTCCTCATCTTGCTTGCTGATCCTCCCTCCAAGCGGCGTCGCCGTCACCGAGCGTAACCGTGAGGTTACGTGACCTCAAGGGGGTCACGTGACGTCACCGGGGTCACGAGTCACCTCACGGGGGTCACGTGGACCCCCCTCAGTGACCCCTCAGGGATGTCACGTGACCCCGCGCGGACGTTCCGGCACGGTGCCGAAACGTCACCATGCCGAAACGTCGTGCGCCACGCCGACGGCGACGGCGACGCCGCTCAAGCCGGAAATGGGCGCCTAAGAGCGGCGCTCTAAAAAGATAACTTGATAGAAGAAACGCGTTGCATTGTAACGCATCTTGTACAGGTGGGCTGGCAGGTGACGTCAGTGATTATTCCTTTCCGCTTTGCAGGAGGACTTTGCTACGCCGAAATGGGCACAATGCTTCCAATATCTGGCGGCAGCTACTCTTACGTTGCTGAAGCGTGCAAGTCCCTAGGGAAACCTGGAGATTTCGTTCGCTTCATGTACGCCTGGAGCTTCGTAACGCTCGCTGACCCCATGACCGCCACATTTCATGGACTGACCATATCCACTTACTTCGCTTGGAATTATCTACCCTTCGTGCAGCGCTCCGTACGCCTTGCGACTGACTGTGGCACTCATCTTCACATGTAAGCGAGATGTAAACCAGCTCACGCTGAATAGACCAATCTCACTACCAGTATCGTAAAGACACGACCACATGGCGTCGCGGAGGCTTGCCGCGCGACACTGGTCGCCACGGGCTGCCGACCAAAACCAGTTTTCGCCCTCAGCGGTGCGCCGGCCGGTGCCGCCAAGCCAACCTGTCCTTGCGCGGTTCAGAGCTCGCCGCTCCTCGCCGCAGAAGAAAGGAGCCAATGGGAGGTGGCGTCGATAGTGACGTTGCGATGCCATGGCAACGCGCAAGCCGGTTCTCCGCGCGTCTTTCACGTTGCAAAGGAGCGTAGCGTTGTTTCGTTTCGTCTGCTATCCCTATTTCTCCCAATGCCATTCCCAACGGAGCGGTTCCTCGAAACTGTGCGACTGTTTCCCTTTTTATATGACAAGACGTAGCCAGACTACCTAGATAAGGACGCTAAGAACAACCGCTGGGAAATTATGGGAGAGGGATTCGAAATTACAGGTGAGTTCCTCCGTAGCACTTGTCGCATATCGCCTGCGTTATGACGGATGCCGTGTTGATTTGGTGACACTCTCGAAAGTAGCCTTCATCTCTGGCGCGCAGACGTGGCAGCAAAAGCACTGACCTGTCCCTCGGTGTTTCGGTAGCACCAACTCGGCTGGGCACAAAACCTGCACCTCCTTCCCTTCAGAGCGCGGCGACGTCGCAAGATCAACGAGCAGGCTAGGATGATCCCATTCACGCTGATCACCAGGTCATCGTGGATACCTGCCCTGTAGGCAGCGAGTGCGACTTCGATGCTGACATATGCGAAAGTTGAAAAAGAAGAATCTAACGAAGAGCGGACGACGAAAGAGCAGGAAATCTAACGGGAGGCACGGGCGCGCTCGCGAGCGCCAGTGCTGTCACGTGACTATAATCCCCGTAAAACGGAGGCCAATGCGGCCTCCTCGCGTTAGAAATGCCGGACGGCGGTGCCACCTAGCGGCGCCGACCGGCGGCGCCGTTCCTGCCAGTGTGGTCACCGGTCAGGCCTTTACGCCGCTGCTGCCGCCATCCATCTTTCCGAACTGTAGTCTTTCTGCACCTGCGATAATCACGTTGAGGGTCTCTCTCTCTCTCTCTCTCTCTCTCTCTCTCTATATATATATATATATATATATATATATATATATATATATATATATATATATATATATATATATATATATATATATATATTGAAGCGAAGAAGAATAGCGAGACAAGAAAAACGGTGTAGCTGAAGGCACTGATACGGGTCAGATTTTATATAAAGACGCGCGCGATCGTCGTTCTTCTTTCTGGATTCCAGGCTTGTCGTCTTCTTCGCTACATTTGCCCCACGCTTAGGGGCTGCCATCCTGGCAGCAGTAGTTGTAGAGGGGGCGGTCGGGTCGGGCGGTACATACGGTTTCATTCGTGACACATGAACGGTCTCTTGATGGTGACGGCGGCGATCGGTGGGGAGGGGAACGGGTTCGACGCGGTAGTTGACCGGCGAGGTAGCTGTCAGCACTTTGTATGGGCCCTGATATCTTCGAAGAAGCTTTGAAGATAGTCCAGGCTTCTTGATAGGCATCCAGATCCACACTAAATCACCATCGTTGTAGGTGACAGAGCGGTGACGGGCGTCGTAACGACTCTTTTCGACGTTCTGGTGCTCAGATGTGCGACAACGGGCTAGCTGACGACATTCTTCAGCTCGGCTGATTGCTTCATCAAAGGTTATGTGCTCCGTGATATCCGGCCGATAAGGTAAGATAGTATCGAGCGTACATGATACTTCGCGGTTATACGTGAGCATGAAAGGTGAGAAGCCTGTCGTAGCTTGAGTAGCGGTGTTATAAGCGAAAGTGATGTATGGGAGAATTCGATCCCAGTTATCTTGATCCTGAGAGACATACATCGAAAGCATGTCAGAAAGGGTACGATTAAGACGCTCCGTAAGTCCATTTGTTTGGGGATGATAAGAGGACGTGCAAAGATGAATAACATTGCATTCTCTCAAAATGTCTTCGACGAGTTGTGATAAAAAAACTGTTCCTCGATCACTGAGTAGTTCTTGAGGCGAGCCGTGACGCAGTATAATATTGTTTAAGAGAAAGCTGGCAACTTCATGAGAACCTGCGGTGGGCAGGGCAGCAGTCTCTGCGTATCGCGTCAGATGGTCAATTGCGACGACCACCCAACGGTTTCCCTCAGATGATTTTGGTAGAGGGCCATACAGATCGATCCCGACTCGTTCGAATGGCTTGTCGGGACAAGGTATGGGTTGGAGCAAACCCGGCGGACTCTGAGGTGGTTTTTTCGTTGTTGGCACAATAAGCAGGAGCTGACATATTTTTGCACAAAGCGACACATGCCGGGCCAGTAATATCGGCCACGTAAACGATTATAAGTCTTCAAGACCCCGAGATGTCCCGACGTTGGGTCGTTATGGAGGCACTGTAGCAGCTCGGAGCGAAGCTGCCGTGGCACTACTAACAACCATCGCTGACCGTCTGCTGAATAGTTACGATGAAACAAGAGGCCATCTCGGACAGAAAAATTCCGTGCTCGTTTACAGAACTTGCGGTTGTTGGAGATAGCAAGGCCTGTAATATGTTGCACCAGGGTCTGGGTGTAGGGGTCTTGGAGCTGGTGTTGTGCCACAGCATCCAGGGAGAGAGCAGCGAGTGTAATAGGATCTTCGTCCCCGTCAGGAGCAGTCGTTGGCAAAGGGCAACGTGAGAGGCCGTCAGCATCTTGATGCTTGAGTCCGGACCTATAAGTGACGGAGAAGTTGTACTCTTGGAGGCGAAGAGCCCAACGTCCCAAACGCCCCGAGACGTCTTTCAACGATGTTAACCAACAGAGAGCGTGGTGATCTGTGATGACACTAAAATGGCGTCCGTGCAGGTATGGTCGAAACTTAGAAATAGCCCAGATAATAGCCAAGCATTCTTTTTCGGTTGTAGAGTAATTACGTTCACACTTTGACAGGGTGCGACTGGCGTATGCCACAACTCTCTCGGGTCGGGGTGGTTCGCGTTGTATTAGAACTGCGCCTAGTCCATACCCGCTGGCGTCTGTGTGGATCTCTGTAGGAAGTGAGGGGTCAAAGTGGCATAAAATAGGATCGCCCGTGAGGAGAGCAGTTAGCTGATTGAAGGCAGACTGGCATTCTGGAGACCAATGAAAAGGCTTGGTTGTATCATGTAAGGCGTGTAAGGGGGCGGCGATCGTTGCGAATCCTTGGACAAATCGGCGAAAATAGGAGCAAAGACCCAAAAAGCTGCGAAGTTGTTTAGCTGTAGTTGGAATAGGAAATTCTGCGACTGCTCTAATTTTGTCAGGATCGGGTCGGACACCTTCCTTCGATACTACATGTCCGAGAACTCGAATTTCTTTTGTCGCAAAATGGCACTTCTTGGTGTTCAGTTTCAAATTGGCGTTTGCAATACACGATAGAACAGTGGCCACACGTTCGAGATGTTTTTCAAACGTCGGTGCAAAAATGACAATGTCGTCTAGATAGCAAAGGCAGATTTGCCACTTCAGACCTCGGAGAACAGTATCCATGAGCCTTTCAAACGTGGCCGGAGCATTACAAAGTCCAAATGGCATCACGTTAAATTCATAGAGACCGTCTGGTGTGATAAAGGCCGTTTTAGGTTTATCGGTTTCTTTCATTGGGACTTGCCAATATCCGGATTGTAAATCCAGGGAGGTAAAAATTCAGCGCCCTGAAGGCAGTCGAGGGCATCGTCAATGCGTGGCAATGGATATACATCTTTGGTGGTTATCTTGTTGAGTCGTCGGTAATCTACACAAAAGCGAATGCTGCCGTCTTTTTTCTTTACTAGGACAACAGGAGAGGACCAAGGACTTGAAGACTCTCTGATTACTCCTCGTTGTAGCATCTCTGCGACTTGTTGTTCTATGAGTTGCCTTTCTTTCATTGAAACCCTGTATGGTCGTTGACGAATAGGAGCTTGGCCTTGCGTGTCGATGGAATGTTGACCGGTTGAAGCGGCGCCCAAAGGTGTTTCATGTAAGTCAAAAACGTTTTTGTACAAGTCTAGGAGAGTTATCATTTTTTGCCTTTGAAGATCGGTAAGATTCCTATCGATGGTGGAGGAAAGCCGCCCGGATTCATCATTTTCTTTCGTGTAGTCTGTTGAGAGTGCGTTGGTCTGAATATTGAACGGGTCGTCGAGGGAAACTGTATTAATGTCAGTCGCTAATGTGACGGTGGCCAGAACGGTCTGCTCCGGGATCAGCACAGCCTCTGACGTAAGGTTAATTACGAAGATAAACGTTGGCAAGAGACCAATATCGGCGAGGCCATGGGGAACCAGCAAACCTTTTTTTGTCAATAAGTTAACTGTGGGCGCGATGGAATAGTTTCCTGGTGGCAGTGAAGAGCACGTAGTGGGCACTAACGATGAACTATGAGGCGTAATTATAATTTCTTGTAATGAGCGGAGTTTGTTGTCTTGTAGAGAGGCATCTTCCACGGGTCCAGGCAGTTCGTGAAGGGAAAGCTGTGCGCTCCCGCAGAAAATAATTGCATCAGTAGTAGAAAGAAAATCCCAGCCGAGAATAATGTCATGCGTGCATGATGAGAGTACGATAAACTGAACTAAGTACAACGCACCCTGTAAAAAAATACGAGCGGTGCAAACCCCAACGGGTTTGAGTAGGTGGGATCCTGCAGTTCTGAGGTTACCTTGATACGGTGTGACGACTTTCTTGAGACGACGACAAATATCCAAATGCATGACTGAAATCGCAGCACCCGTATCAACTAAAGCCTGAACATTTTGACCTTGAATTTGAACTATGACGGTGTTCGATGGGGATGTATGAGGACTTGAACGGTGTGATGATGTCGCAGCTGGTGCCTCAGAAGCTGCGGTTACAAGTTTCCCCCTTGTGCTCGAGGAGTGGGCTCTGCTCGTAGCATAGGCGATGTCGATCGCGGGCGCTGTGGTGAAGGCGACTGTCGGCGTGGTAGGCTTGCTGAACTCCCAGGGAACCTTGACGCTGGGGATGACGATCGGCCGTACTCAGAAGCCTGGTAGCGAAGGGCGGAGTTCCCAGCAGCAGTTTGTCTGAAGCTTGCAGACGACTCGTCAGCTTGGCGACGACGGCACACGCGGAAAACATGACCCGGTATTCCACAATAATAGCATACAGGGCGGCTATTGATCAGTTGGTGAGCAGACTGCATGCGTGGCTGGGAGTAGCCAAACGGTTGAACATATGGCATGCCGCCCGCAGGGTAGTTGGTGGTAAATGTTGGTGCTGCTATTTCTGCATAGGTCGGCCGCATGGTTTGGAGCGGCAATGGAACCTGCGACGGAATAGAAGAAGCCAGCTCGGTTTGGACGAGTGACCGCAGTGCAGACTCTGTTGATGTAGGTGATGTTAGTGTCGGGTGGAGAGCTCGAGACACCTCCTCTCGAACAATCTGCTGAATCAATTCGCGCAAACTGGTGCTATTGATGTCTGGGCATACTGGTGGAGCGGATATGCTGCTCACCTCAGGGAGACGTTGGACTGTGGCAGCAACAGACAAGCGCTGGGTTTTGAGTTCGTGGAACTGCTGGCATATTTCTACAATCTTCTTCACGGTTGTCGGATTATGCACGAGTATGACTTGAAAAACGTCCTCGGCGATTCCTTTCAAGAGATGACGCACCTTTTCGTGTTCTGGCATGTTTATGTCTACTCGACGGCAAAGATCCAGCACGTCCTCAATGTAGGATGTAAATGATTCAGTTGGCTGTTGAGCGCGCGAAGCAAGCTTTCGGTCTGCTGTAATTTGTCGCATCGCAGGTCTTCCAAACACTTCCCTAAGGCGGTTGGCAAACATTTGCCAGCTTTGAAAGTCTTGTTCATGGTTATGGAACCAGAGTTTTGCGACGTCGGACAGGTAGAAAATGGCGGTAGTCAATTTAGTGGCATCGTTCCAGTGATTGTAACGACTGGCGCGATCGTAGGCGTCAATCCAGTCGTCGACGTCAGCGTCACCAATACCGGAGAAAATCTGAGGCTCACGTTGGCGAGTGGTGAGAACCGACTGGGATCCGATGTCTGCTTGGGTTGCCGTTGAGGTCATTGCGGAACTCGTACTGGCAGTAGGGGGTGTCATCGCTGCTTTCAATGTGAGAATGCGGCTTCTCAGCTCCAGACTTGATGCCGCGGTGATGGAGAAGGGCCCGCACCTCCACCAAGTGAAGCGAAGAAGAATAGCGAGACAAGAAAAACGGTGTAGCTGAAGGCACTGATACGGGTCAGATTTTATATAAAGACGCGCGCGATCGTCGTTCTTCTTTCTGGATTCCAGGCTTGCTTTCTCCCCTAAAATAGACGTATGTTGGGTCAAAAATAGTTTTTGCGCAAATGTTAGGTTACCTGTTGTGTTCTAAGCCATCTGTTTTAGAGTCGACTTGAATAAAAACTCAGTGTATGGAAAGTTAAACAGTCTTACTTCGTTTCAATTTCCAAAAATTGCAACGTCAAAATTGAAGCAGACTGAGGTGTTAAACGGTGCCCATACATGGGATCTCGAAGGGAGTGAGACGGCGTTTATAGGCCATTCCGCGTTGAAATACGTTGCCGCGCAACAACGGTAGAAACCGCGATGTGTTCCTTGCAGGTGTGGCATGTGCCATCAACTCCTTCTCGGTGAAAATATCGTCGAGGGTTCAAGGAGTGCTTTCAACGATCAAATGTCTAATCTTAGTCACATATAATAGTTACAGGCGCCATATTTGCTCTTTAGAGGTAAGTTTTTCTGTCTTCTTCGCGGTGACCAGCCCGTGAATGTTTCAAAGTAAAACAAAAGCATTAATATTGTTTTTTTGCTAGTGAATCATTTTTACGACGCTCCGATGTTTACCTCTGACACAACGGTTGCAAGCATGGTGGCCGCGTTTTACGCATGCGATGCATCATATGCAGGCTGGTGAGTAACCTTCTGTGCGCATGACCGGAATTAGCGTGTAAAACACGAGGTGCTCTGTTTTGGGTTAAATATTTAAAAATAAATTTAGGACAACCCATTGATTTTGGACGGGTAGTCGCGTATGCTGCGTGTGAAAGGGAATCGACATTTTTAAGGCTAATTTGGTCAACCGTGCAAACTAAACCGTTAGAAACAGCCAGGTTTCGGAGCAGTGCCAGAAGCGCTACGTTCACCGCGCTAAGATGGCCGTCTTCAAATTGCTGGAAGGGACGCCTTTTTTGCCGGTCATCAGGGCGCAGTCACGTTACAAATAGGGATTACGTGACCGCCGACGTGCCCCTAACAAATAACCGGGAGCTGTTCCTGTTGTGTGTTTCTCTGCTGTTTTTTTTTTTTAATTAAGACGTTCCTTTACTGTGTTTTTTTTTTTAATTGTGACGCTCTCGTATCGTTGTCTCTTTCCTCTAGTTTACAGTTTGCTAAGTTTCATCGCACCGGAGACTCAAGGGTTACGTTATGATCACTGTTAATTTCGTGTGTTTCTTGCTCCGCCATTACACCCATTAGACTTCCTCTCAACGGAGTCCAATCAGCTCGATCCATCTGGGTTTGTTGCCCCAGTATGTACCCTACTAGCACGCCAGAGAAACTCTAACTTGGCGCGAGCTTGAGAATCCTAGGGGCCTGTGACTTGGAACAAATACGCTTTTTCTCCAAAGAGTTCTGTTGGGACCGGTTATAACGAAGTAAACGGGAATCGAGAATTCCTTCGATATATCCGCTATTTCGTTATAACCGACTTCGGTTCTAACGAAGTGCAAAAGGGAATGAGAAATCGTGATCGCTTCAATGTAGCCGCTATTTCGTTACAACCGACTTCGTTATAACCGGTCTCGACAGTAGTTAGTACCAGACTATTTCTCTCTTTTTTATGGGGATTTTCTTAGGATCGCCGCATAATGTCCAGAGTGCCAGACTTGAGCCAAAGATATGCCATGCATGAAGCGAAGAACCAGCATTGAGGCCTAAATCTCTCACGCGTTCGGCAGTTTAGGCCCAAAGTTCCACATGAAAACCTGACAACCAGAAGTGAAGCCTAGGTCCGGCACTTGCTTGGCTATTTAGACCCGAAGATGTCAGATGACATTTAAATTACCATCCATAAAGCCTAACTTTGGCACCTCTTTGGTGAATTGGTGCCAAGATATCTAGACTCCGACCAAAAATGCAAAGTTTGGCTCTAACCTGGATTTTTCCGGCTTTTTAAGACCACAAATTCCCAGACAAAAGCAAATATTGAGCCAAAAAACTATGCTACCTGGGTATTACAAGTCTCTCACGCGATATATACACGTTTGCAAGTCCGGCTTGAGGGTGCCGCCATCTTGCTCGGTTGGGGTGCGCTTGGACGCGTCACAATCCGATTACGAAGATTTGCTAATTCGTCGTAATCGGATTGTGGCCGCGCCCAAGCGCTTAAATGTCCAACTGAGCATGATGGCGGCTCCCTGAGACCGGAAATGCAAACGTGTATATGTTGTTGTTGTTCTTTTATTGCAGGCAGTGTATCAATAACGTCGCCGGCGAAATGACGAACCCCCAACGAAACATACCACTGGCTTTGTTTGGAGGAATCACCGTTGTGGCAGTTCTCAGCCTACTGGTAAACGTGGCTTACTTTGTGGTCCTTGGACCTGCCACAGTGGCCAGTTCTGAAGCCATTGCTGTCTCCTTCGCAACAGCGACCTGGGGCACTGCAGGAGCCATCCTTATAGCCCTTGCCGTGACCATCAGCACCTTCGGAACAATGGCAGCTGGATTCTTCAGCGGCGCTAGGGCCATGCTAGCGATGGCCAGGAACGGTCATCTGCCTTCTGTCTTTGGTTGCATCAACGTGAGATCTTCAGTTCCGCTGACTTCGCTGTTGCTGCGTTGTTTTTTGGCTCTGGTGTACGCTTTCACCGGCTCCGTCGATTCCCTCGTCCCCAACATGATGTTCGTGTTCTGCATTATTAACGCTCTCATAATTTCGTCCTTCTTCGTGCTTCGGGTGACCATGAAGAACGAGCCGAGACCCTATAGGGTTCCCACCATATTTCCGGTGTTCTGGCTTGTCTTTCTTATACTCTTGTCGGTCAGCTCCGTAGTGTGGTCGGTCGAGCACATGCAATACGGCATCATGATCGCTCTGTTTGTCTCCGGAGCGATTTATTACACCCTGTTCGCTCACTTCAAGTTGTGTTTACCGGCCACTGAGGTCGTCACCTGCTTTGTTCAAAAGTTGCTGTTGTGCGCGCCTTGTTTTAGTGACACCGAAATCGTGGTGAAGCGAAAGGTGAATGGTCGCGCAAAGATACTTAGTGTTGTCGTAGA
Organism: Ixodes ricinus; assembly: GCA_037355805.1. Lineage (NCBI taxonomy): Eukaryota > Metazoa > Arthropoda > Arachnida > Ixodida > Ixodidae > Ixodes > Ixodes ricinus. The sequence continues at coordinate 182,821 of JAZHYW010058026.1, forward strand.
TGCGAACTAGTAACAAATCGTGGCCTAAGGGAACCATCAAGCTATATACGGTGAAACTCTAAGAACCCTGGAATGTCTGATATTCCACATAGCTCTCGGGAAAGTAAAACGCTACAATCTACGGAGGCAACTCGGCAAATGACATACCCAACCCGGGGGAATAACACGGAGCTAACGGTTTCGACAACGAGGAACCAAATTTAGTTGAACAATGACATGACGATAAAGAACACAGTACTTCGTCTCACCTTAGTGTGGACTAACTGCGAAGGCTGTGCAAGCGCGAGCGGCTAGCCTTGACTGGAGCGCTCGCTGCACGAGCCCTCGTGTAGCCGCCGAGGTTTCATCTAAAGTAACTGTACCTCGCAGAAATAGCATGCGCGGCTAACAACAGTCCATGCTAAGGTGAGACCAAGTACAACATTAAAACAACGTGTCACCGGCGGTGCTTGAGTCGAGGTTGAAGTGCCACCGGCGGTGCTTGAGTCCAGGCGAGGTTGAAGAGATGATAAGTTATTTTGCATAGTGTGGGGTCAATGTTTTCTTGAATAAAAAATTTTAGAAGGCTGACATCCAATTATATTGTCTACCGTCAATGACTTTTACAACTTCGATGGGGTAGTCTTGTGACTTCGACTGTTCCTATTTTCCTATTTCAGACACACAGCTCTGTTTGTTTTTCGTACATATATTACTACTCAGTCGGCAGACAGTGGTGAAATTGAAGTTTGTTTTATAAAACGAATTAGAATCAATGCTTGCGTTAAAACGGCTTAGAATACTTTAAAATGTTTCAATATCTTGTGCCTAACTCCAGTAGCTTGCTATATTCTTCCTAGTTCTAATACTACTGCCAGACAAAGAGTGTTAGTACAGGAGGAAAATTGTCCATGGGGATGTTAGCATAAACATGCTTCCGGTATGCAGGGGCACAGACTGATAACGCGTAAAGGCTTAAAGGGATGCTGAACCGAAATTCGGATTTCACAAAATAAGCTCGCAGAAGTGTTCAACAGGGCGCCATAAACCACGAAACATGACTCATATAGCCATATCCCGAGCGGATGGCCGTATTGCTGGAAAATAAAAGAGCGAATGAGGCAGAATGTTGATGTCATTTCATCGCACATGTATGAGTTGAGAAGGAGGAGAAATGGCCTCGCTCCCTTTCCTCTCCGCGCCCTTGCGGATTCAAAGCGAACAGAGGAGGAAATGGGAATCGCGAGGTCACGCGTCTTTTCAGCCTTGTGCGTGCGTGCTCTTCTTTTACAAAAAATACGACGATCCGTTGGAGATACCGCTTTATGAGGGACGTTTTGGGATTTGTAGCGTCCCGCCTATCGACGCTGCGCTGTTTTCTGAAATTCGATTTTCGGTAAAAATTCGTCTGAGTGGTCCGTGTGCGCCCATAGGAATTTTATACGCGTTACTGAAAAAAAGTTACAGATTACAATTAAAATCACTTTATGTTAAAATACAACTGATTACAGTAATAAATTACTGCACCACAAAATAATTGAAAAATTACCAGAAACTAATTTATTACTTTTCACGTTACATTTTTTATTTTCCTTTTTATGACAAAATCGGAAATGCATACCTATGTCCAAAGTGGTTACATTTTGCTTCGTTTTGGCATTCGCACCCTGTTAAGCTTCAACAGCAGTTGTTGTTCGAAGTTCTTGTCAGTCATCTTCCCACGTTTCCTGGTGAAGATATCTGCCATGACGCTGACGACACTCTCGACGGATGCGCTTGAAGGAAGAGCGGTTTTGTAGCGCACGAATACTTTGCGTACCAGTTGGTGGTTGCGCAGTGCTTAAATGGACGCTCCTAAGTCCTCTAGGAAGTGAAGTGCTTCACCGTGGTGGCTGCCTCTTGAAAGCGTTTCAGGTGGGGAGGCTGGGCGCGTTGACATCCTAATCCTTCGGGCATCTTGATATATTTTATTGTTATTGTTTAGGGGTGAAAAATAAATGTCCAGCGTTTGCGCAACATAGACGAGAGACGCACAGGCAGGAAATAACGATTTTTTACGTCACCGCGCAAACAAGTAATTGAAGCATTAAAAAGTTACAATAAAGTGTAGTGGATTACAAAGAATCAGTTGCTTGCAACTCGTTACGTACAAGTCCTGCCTATGGGTAGCTTAAAGTACGTCAGAAAAAGTTGGCTTCGGTGTTCTGTTTTTTCATTCGCTTTTGGTGGCTTTGTCGGTTGTTCAAAGCACATTGAAAAGCACCTTACTCTGTGCAGAGTGTATTGAGTCATTCGTTGTGCTTCAATCTGTTTTTGGCAGGCTCCGGTGTATTCGTAACACCAGGTGATGTATACAAAAACGCTGGTTACGTTGGCGTAGCTCTTGTAATATGGTGCATATCTGGGTGCTTCGCCATGATAGGTGAGTCTATAAAAAAGGGAATCCCGAAAGTTTTTGGAACGTTAGTACTATGATGATTGCCGCGTGAACAAGACAGGAGTAGATATAAACATATAAACACGACTGATCTATGTTACAATGCATATGTACTACAAAAAAAAGTGAAATGAGCATCGTTGGAAGGTAGTAGTAGTAAAAAAAAAACGCCGGTACGATGCCCATTTAGATCGAAACGGGCAGGGGTGGGGCTCGAACCCAGGATCCCTGGGTTCTGCAGCGCGAGCTTTCGCTCCACGGGCGTCGAGCTGGGTGTGCGCTTTAGCCCACTCGGCCACCGATTTTTTTTTTCTTTATTGCATGGGAAACAAAAACGGAGAGTCACAGCACACAAATATATCACACTACAAAAATAGGCCCCTCGTTTATCACTACAGTTCTTTCATCTGTAACAATTTGTTAAACAATGGCACCCAGTCGGGCTTTGTGTCGCGTCCTTCGTACACGCTGGTGACTTGTGCTACCAGTTGAATGAAATAACAGTGCACAGACTTCGGGGTCTGAACGGCATTTCGCACGTCCATTCGGGATTTCCACATGCTGTATAAACTAAGGAGCATAATGAGGTCATAGGGAACGGTGTCCCCTGGCATTACGGGCAGAAAACGAATCGAATGTGGTGTAATATCTAGGTTTTTGCGTAAGGTTCGCTGCAACACATCCCAAAAAAAAATGGCGTCCCAGCAGTTGATAAAAATGTGCTCAACAGTTTCGGGCTCCTTACACAATAAGCAGTTTACAGTCCATGGGACAAAGATACCCTTCTCCTGCAACCATACCTTGGTGGGTAAAATAGAACAATGTAATTTGAAAAAGAATGTTTTGATCCTAGGAGGGATTCCCATCTTTTTTACACGACACAGTACATCATGCCCGGGGTGATTTTCGTACAAGACTCGGTATATTGGCGTTGGGAAGAGAATATCAACAAGATCCCGTGTTAGTTTTTTCCTCGACACTGTTGCGAGGTAGTCCCGAGAAAAACGAACTGCTAGAAAATTAAAGGCGTCAACAACCTCTTTCAGGTATCCCACCAGTCTTGGTGGGTGATATTCGACGGTTGACACAACAAAAGTGGGGATAAAGGATGCCAGCTGGTTTTGGATGACTTCGCGAATAAAAGGGACTTCCTGGTCTCTCAAAAAAAGAAATCGTGATACTAATTGCCTAACGAATAAGTGAGGCAGGCCCACACCACCGTCTGCGACACTACGGAAAAGGTTTTCCCGTCGCATGGGCTCCCAAGTAGAAGTCCATATGAAAACCGCAAAGACACGGTGAAACTTTTGTATATTGCTCCTTGCACAGTGTAGAACTTGTAACACATACCAAAGCTTGGCAATCAAAAAAACGTTGCAGATAGTTGCTCTCGTAAAAATCGACACATCTCGGTGAATCCAGCGCTTGGAGCGCTTGTCTATATCTGCTGCCACATTCGACCAATAGGCCGTGCTGTTTCTGTGGCTCTCCAGTGGCACACCGAGGTAGTTGCACGGAGTGCAGCTCCATTGGATGTCCTCGAAAACTTCGGGCGTGCTCGCCCACGTTCCGTGCCAGAAGCCCCTGCACTTTTGCAGGTTCACCGAGGCACCCGTGGCCTTGCAGAAAGTGTGCGTCAACCGTAAGGCGTGGCTTACACTCGTCTTATCGGTGCAGAAAAACGCAACGTCATCCGCATAAGCCAAGACTTTGGTTTCAACGCTGTGCAGGATATATCCTCGGACATCTGAACTTTGGATTATGCTCTGACACAGTGGTTCGAGGTACAGAGAAAAAAGTAAGGGGGACAGCGGGCACCCTTGCCTCACAGAAGAATGGACTGGTATACTTTCCGTCACGTTATTGTTTAGTACCAAACTCGTATAGCAGTTGGTGTATGACATCTTAACGCCTTGTAATATTATCTTCCCAACGCCTACATGCGACAATATTTTGAAAAGGACATCATGCTGAACGCGGTCAAACGCTTTCTCTAAATCAATTTGCAACATTGCAACTTGGTCGCCTCTTCCAGACACACAGTCTAACACACTTCGGGCCACGTGAATATTGCTCTGGATTGCTCTACCCCTTATCCCACATGTTTGATGTTCCCCGACTACTTCACAAATAATAGATTGCATTCTGTTTGCCAGTACTTTTGCAAATATCTTGTAGTCCACATTACACAATGTTATCGGGCGGTACCCTTTCACGCAACGTCGTTGGTTGTCCATTTCTTTTGGAATAAACACCGTGTGTGCCCGCAGAAACGAAGGCGGAAGCGCGTGTGCCTTGTAGGCCTCTTGAAAAACTTCATGCAGCACGAGACAAATGTCGTTCTTGTGCACTTTATAAAACTCAGCGATTATCCCATCGGGTCCCGGTGTTTTCCCTTGTGGGAGAGCGTCCACAGCATTTACAATTTCTTGCACACTAATCGGTTCTTCAAGAAGTTTAGCACAGTCTTCACTCAGCTGCGGTAGTAACGATATCAATTTTGCAAGACCCTCGGTATCATCTACGAGTGCGGGACAGCTCAGCAGTGCTCGATAGTGATCAAGAAAGACGCGTTCGATCTCCTCCTTATCAGTGACGATTCTGTTCCTGTGTTCTATCTCTAGTATTTCCTTACTCAGTGCGTGTCTCTTTTCATCTTCCAACGCCTTCTTTGTGGGTTGTTCGCCCAAGAGGAACTTTTCTGCCCTCGACCGCACAACCGCGCCCGCGTACCGTTCCTGATAAAGACTGTCAAGCTGAGCTTTTATGTATTCTATGTCCTTGGTTCCGTGGCCAGGATTTTTGCATTCAAGCTCGTATAAAAGATGCAAGTCACGCTGGAGTTGCTTTTCTTTTTCGTGCTTGTAATAATTAAGCGTGCTAGCTCTTTCAATTGCCAACTGTTTTGCATCTTGCTTAAAGGTTTCCCACCTCGCAAAAATGTGTTCCCCGTTTTGACCTGCTTGTCTAAGTAATTTTCGCGTTTCGGACACAAAAAACTCATCTTTAAGTAGCTGAGAATTTAGCTTCCAAAGTTTCCAATTGATGCGCTTATGCTTCCTCTGTTTTTGTCCAATCGTTATCGCAACCATGCAGTGATCTGTGAATAACACAGGTTCCACTGTATAAGCATTTAAAAGTTGCATTAGTTCAATAGAACAATACAACCTGTCTAGTCGGGCATGCGACGCCCGTTGAAAGTGCGTAAACTGTATGCGTTTGGCTCCTCCTTGAAAGCTGGCTACGTCTAGCAAGCCTCCCTCTTCGACTACTTCGAGCAATAGTTGTTCACTTCTATCAAGATGGGGCCTGGTCGGCGTTCGGTCATTTAAGTCGCAAACACAATTGAAGTCTCCAAGGAGAACAACTAGTCTATCACACACCAAGTATGGGCGCAAGTGATTGAAAAAATAAACTCGAGAATTCACATCGTTTGGGGCATACACGCAAATCACTCGCCACCTGCATTCCTGCACCCGGAAATCACACATAACAAAGCGGCCCTGCAAGTCAACCGTCAGAGCTAGTTCGCTTAACTGGACTGACTTTTTTATAAACAAGAAACACCCTCCCGAAAGGCCGACAGCATGGCTGACACATACCTCGTATTTGCTCAAAAAAAGTTGTAAGGCGCGGTCAACCTCGTCTTCATTCTCTAGCTTTGTCTCTTGTACTGCTAAAAAGTCAATCTCCCTTTCTTCAAGTAGACGGTGAAGCTGATACTGCTTTTTCCTTGAATGAAAACCACGTACATTTAAGCTGGCGAAGCGGAAACCGCCCATCGCTGCTTAAGGGGAGGCTTTTCCTGGGTTTGCCGCGCAAGCAGCTTGGTCGCGTTTAAGCGCTTACTTGCATATGTCGCCCCCGGTTCCAATTTCTTTCGCTTGACGTCACTGACACCAGTTCCCACAGCGGCGTTTGTGTCCACTCCGTTTCCCTGACCCTCGGGAAGGGGACCTGCTTGCTTGGCTTCCCCTTGGTCTCGCTCGCCCGGTTCCGAAGGTGTAGCAGCACTGCCGCAGTCACTGCCTTGCTCCATGGAAGGATCATCCCCAGTCTGCGATGACACAGGAATGGCTCCTGGGTCCTGTGGCTGGTGGTCGCTGGTTGTTCCAGTCTCGCCTGATACGGAGGGCAGACTGTCGGCAGGGCCGCCCATGGACGCCCCCACTTCGCCGTTGGCTCCCACTACTTCGGACACGTCCATAAACTGGTCGTGATTCAATTCCTCATCCTCGTCACCGCGCCTCAGCACCGTGGCATAGGTCGCGTAGCACTCGTTGTCTTCGTGACCAAATTTGTTGCACTTCGTACATTTTGGTGCGCGGCACTGTTTCCGGATATGGCCTACTTTTTTGCACCGTAGGCAAAGCGGTGGTCTTCCAGGCACGATGACAAGAGATTGCACCCCATATACCTTGATCATATGGGGCAGGTCGGAAGTGCTGACGGCGTCGTGCAGCGTCATGCTGACTTCTCTGTTCATGGTTTCCAAGTGTTCCATTCCCGGGACTCGCCATTTCTCCCTAACGATGTTGCGAACTTTACCGTAAGGCTCGAGAGCTTCCACCACACGCCTGTCCTCCAGATACGTTGGGAGCCAAAGTAGCCTTACCCTAATGTCCTTTGCGTTGGGATCCAGCACCAGACACTTCCGCCCCTTGACCGTGAGTTGTCCAATCCTTTTCATCTTTTCTGTGGCGGCCATGCTTGCGAGAGTGATCATCCATATGTGGCTCATTTGGAATTGTCCAATTGAAACCACGTCCGTCATGTCCACGATGTCCTTCAGTCCGTCTCGAAAATCCACAGCACGGTACGGTCTTCCCATCAAGTCCGCGTGCAAAAACACGGAATTCAGACACATTTTTCCATCCGGGAAACGGGGCAGCACCACACGATACTCATCGCTACTGCTTGCTGCAGCGTCGATGCTTCCTCGGCCCGCGTGGGCCGATAACGCGCCGTTATCGGAGCGCATCATCGTCCGTCCGCTCTCGTCGAAAGCCGGAAGCGAACCTCCCACTCGGCCACCGATCCCCCTGGTAGTAGTAGTAGTAGTAGTAGTAGTAGTATGCGTTTTGAGGGGGTTTGGGAAACCGACTGTTGTTGCGGCGTACATAGACGCCCATGTCACAGTCGATATCGTTGGTGGCAGTGTCCTGTCCATTATGCATTAAATATTGTATGTCAATAAAAAAATCTAAACAACAAAATTGAAAAAAAAATAATTACAACATGAAACAAGAAGACGGCGTATTTCATGACGGATACCGAACACTGAAAAGAACTAAGTAATGGGTAAGCGCAGTATTCTCAAGCACCGCTCAAAACTTATATGTCCGAGTGTTTGGGGCTTCGCTCTATCCCTGTCCTTTAGATCAGTCTCTTGTGTATCTTTTTATATGTATAGCGTATTTACACAAGCGCCCGTAGCAGAAATGTTACTTTGATTTAAAGAATGAGGTTGCCGCTTTTAGAATATGGTGGTTAGATTACGGAAACTTGCGTTGCATCAATACGTGCGCACTTAGAAAGAGCTTTCAATGTCAGAGGATGAAGCCCGTAAGCAAGCAAATAATTGGTACATAGCTAGGTCACTGGTCATTATAACACCTCGCGAGAATGACATCACCCAGCCACAGCACACGTATTCTTGTATAATGTAGAACTTGCTGTTCCACAACCTTTGGAGCTGCTTTTATAAGGGTGCCAAGCGCTGCTGGGATTTCGGGTGTATAAACCGCCATATGTTTTGTTTTTTCAAAATATATGTAAGGTCAAATATAAATATTAATAGACCTTTTTCGTTTACATTCGCCCCCGGCCACTTGGTAGGCATATCCGATATGGGCGAAGAAAAGCGATAAAACATCTGAACCCGGAAGTAGTAAAAAAAAAAAAAAAGGTAGGCTAAGCGAGAATAGGTGATGGTTACGCTTATTTTCTAAATGTATTCTATTGGCGTAGCGACGGCGAAACAACGTTCTCGCCCGTACTGGAAGTCACAACATTCAAGATGGAGGCTCCTTTCTGAAAAAGGTCTAAAGACGATTTCAAGTATAGGGCGACAGACCGCCACCGTGTCTCTTCTCGTGCGGGCACGGCCGTGCAATTGCAAGGTCGTAAAAGCTACGTTCACGCGCACAGCTGCACGTGCTTGCCCGCACGGTGCACCAGTCAGGCTCCAGGCTCGCAATAGGGCCTTCTCAAAAATGGGCGCCATCTGGTAGCGGCTGGGGCCACTGACCGAGTCCACCATTGCATGGGCCCATATACCCTACATTCCTTTTAGATCGCTTTAATGAGGCACACAGACTTATACGGGATACCATCCGCAAAAACACTCCCACACAAGGGTAGCGACAGGAAGACCATCTCCAAGCATCCCACTGCACACGCCCACGTTCAGACGGCATCACTCCTTCATGGACATCGAACCGGCTGCCCACATACCGCAAAGCGTATGTACCGCCGCAAGACAGATCCCAGATGCCCAACTTGTGGTTATCCTGAAGACACAACCCATGCACTACTTTTGTGTCCAACCCACGAGGATCTCCGAAAAGTGCTACTGCGATCCTACGCTGCAGTTGGACTTCCCCACTCCACTGCCCAAGAGCTTTTGAACCGCAGTGGAACGCGGGGAATAGTTGAAAAGGCCTTTCGTGCTCTCCTCCATTATCTCCGGTACAGTGAGCTCTCAGATCGACTCTGATGTTCGCAGACACAAAACAAAAACCTACACGACGGATCTAGGACAAGTATTCAACGTTTAAATTCACGTATGCGAGTGAATAGGTTGCACGGCAAGTTAGCAACATCCTGATCTAGTGCGGAGCCGAGATGGGAACCTCCGCGGTACATTGACGGACTTTGCCATCTCAGATCGGCACTGCGATAACAGTGGATGCTATCTTCCTGCTCGCTGTGGACTCATTTTCTCACAAGCCCAATTCTAAACAAGCCCGTTGGCTTTTGGACTACAATGCATCAGATGTTCAAACTTGTACATAACCATTTCTTCTTCCTCTTCCTTTATTTACCCATCTCCCAAAAGCCAGGTAGCGACTTGCCCCTGACTGGAGGCCCACATATCTCCTGGCTCCCCCCTTTCTCTTCACCCCAAAATAAACAAACAAACAACAACATATACGTACCCTGTGCATGTATTGGACACTAGGGTTGCGTCAGCGTTGGGCGAGCTAGGACTCGAATATAATGACATGCTTCGTGCTCAATGAATGGATAAATGGATAAATATTGGCTGTACTCTTTATATCATTGGGCAGCTCCGCGCCACCTAGCGGTGGTGCTAGCTGCCACCCGACTGCAACCACCACTGTTGCTTAATGAACGTTTGAAAAAGGTACATTGTTCATAATCCCTGACCGGATGGGAGCGGCAGGAAGGTCTTTCAGATGTTCGGCCTTCGGCGGGAGCTTCCTCTCTTCGACGGCATTTCGGCGTCTCGTGAACTTTGAGCGTGCACGCGCAGATCAAGCATGACGGAAGGCAGTGAGTACGTGCAGGAGGCCGGACATTTGAAAGCTAAGCCCTGCCGTTCTATCCTGCTAGTTACCATAGTGAGTGGTGTTTCACTCTACTAGCTCAGTGATCACTAGTTCACTTAAATGTACCCTAATGATTTCACTGCAGCCAGGGGTGAAGTTCACATTACGAGACGTTTCTTGAACAGTTAGCACGCGCGCACATATTCACAAGAAAAGCTTCTGTTCCGTGAATATTGTTCGTGCTAAGGAAACTATGTACATGATCAGAAGCATCGAAGAGCGTACTATAGTCTGTTACAGGTAAAGAAAAAGAGGGCAAGCTCTTCCCACGAAGACTTCCACTCTTTCCATTTTAGCGGAGACGCAGGAAAGAAGGTGTGTGGAGGGGAGGAAGCCACCAATCAAGGTGAGAAGAGAGCTTTGTGGGAGCGGCTTGTCCTGCTTTTCTTTACCTGCAACTGACTTAGAGAAAGCTTTCATTTTTTCCGGAGGTAACGCAGAAAAAAATGCCCAGATATCGCGACTTCGGCGGCTATAGTAAATATTACTTTCCTTTTAAAACAAATGATATGTTGCTGCATTTTACGAACAACAACCGTTTACGGCCCTTTTAAGTTTAAAATTGTAGATCCAGATGCCGTAGTTTTCCCGTCACAGATGCGAAGACTAAACTGTAAACGTCCTAATACTACACTAGCTTCAAATAAAATGTCTCAAGACTAATGGGCTTAAAAAATACGAGGAAAGCTAAAGCAAATACGTTTGGGAGTCTAAAAGAATTAAAAATTGTCTCTGCACCACGCCACTAAGTGTAGAAAGTTTGAGTCAAGTTACTTATTTGTAAAAAATAACGATAATTATATTTTAATAAAAGTCATACAAATCTTTTTAGGGCACCGTCCCGCGGCACATGGGATGACTCCCAGACCTGTTGTCACTAAAATGTTTAAAAAAAGATGAGTCTACGACAAGGACTAGGCTATCGGCGTATAGCATATAGTTTTTTTTATTGTAAGGCACTGACCAAACGAAATTGTTGAAGTTTTATCCTGCCAGATACATATAACGATGACCCAATAATATTATGATTGCGGTCGCTGGGACAGTGTGGCCGCAGGCGATGTCAATGTTGGTTCCGTTATGTTCTGAAGGAGGGCTCTGCTACGCCGAAATGGGCTCAATTATTCCAGTGTCTGGCGAAATCTACTCTTACGTTTGAGAAGCGTGCAGATCCGTAGGGAAGCTGGGAAATTTTATTCGTTTTATGTTTGCCTGGAGCTACGTAACGCTCGCTGACCCAATGACAGCCAACTTTAGTGGACTAGCCATATCCAGCTACCTATATACTTGGCCATCCATACACAACGTGCAGTGCTCCGTATGCCTTGCGACCGATCGTGACGGTCCTCTTCACATGAAAGCGGAATATATTGCAGTTTACGCTCATCTGAGAAGACTTGGTTATTTGACTAAAAGGCACCTGTCTTTTTACATTTTGCATAAATAATTGAAAGGAAGAAGGTGTATATACCGTCCAGAATGTTGTGTTTTTTTTCAAATTACAATAACAATTTACTAGTTTAAGAGATCACTGTCTTACCACATCAGTCGAAAAATAATACTATACTGTAATCCTTGTTTTTTTGTGATTATGCTTTGTTTAGATTTCTTCATTTTTTTCTAAGTAAGACATTTAGCAAACGGAAACGTTACATTTAGACAGATACTATGAGTTGTTGATCTAATTAGCGCTGAGGACTCTAAAACCTGCCTCGCTCAATGTTATCGAAACGTCTGATATGTTCCTTGCAGGTTTGGCAACTGTCACCAACTCTTTATAAGTGAAAATATCGTCGACGGTTCAAAAACTGCTTTCTGGAAAAACGTGTCTCGTCGTAGTTTCTATCATAATCACGGGAGCTATATCTGCTTTCAGTGATGACTTCTTAGCTCCGGTGTAATTGATAACGCCGTGAATGCTTCATACCCAGAACGAGAAGCAATAACATTCCAGCCGTTTCCTCCTTCAGTGAATCACTTTCATGACGCTCCATTGTTCACCCCTGACACGACGGTTGCAAACATTGTGACGGCGTTTTACGCCTGCAACGCAACGTACGCAGGCATGGTAAGTATAGTGAGGCCGGAATTAGTGAGCAAGCACCAAATCCTCTGCTTTTTGTTCAAATAAACTAAAATGTAAAACTAGCAAAACTATTGTAATTTCGAACGGCTAGTTGGGAACTTCAGAAGTGCAAGCAGTAGAAGCTCAAAAATGCCCGATTCTAGCCGAACAGGTCGGTGATACACCCTTTAGTCATAATCTAAAGTCTCGAGCACCAGCTCGTATATTCCGTTTCCCTTCAGGTCCGACCGCAGCTTGAGCTACGATCTAATGGCATCAATCAAGCAGCCCAAATAGTGTATCCTCACGGAGCTTATCGCCTGTAGATTTGCCCTTACCGACTGATGCAATCATTCACAGTAAAAGCGCTGTGATCACACGTTTTTTTTTCTCTCCTCCGGATTGGTTCAGCCAGTGATATCACACCCAGAAAGAAAACGAACGCCTTAACAATGTTAGTTTGACTCTACTTGCTTGGCTCTAGGACCGCAACTTTGGGTGCAGTCGGAACTAATGTAAGACGGAGTACGATGTTCTTCTGACCATGAAATTGTATACTAGCATTCTACGGGTTAAAGAAAAACGAACACAACAGGAACAAAGTGCATCATGATCTAAACCCTGAGACACGGGGATAATAAAATAACTTCTTGGTTATTTTATTAAGGCAAAAGCCTTATATGTCTCATCGTTCAATCGACCTTCAAAGTCCTTGAGCGAAAACACGTTGGCGACACGAAAGGTACCAAAACATTTACGTGACCAGTCAAGGGAATGAAAGGCAATAAAAGTAAGAAGGATGACAAAGCGAATTACGAGGAATTTAATTTAATTTATTGAAGTAAACCATGTGTCTGTCTTTAGTGCATCGGCGCTTAGGCTTTCGTCATTTTCCCTCGCGTCTCGGATTTTAGATTATGATGCTCCCTAACCAGTTCGTCTTCGTACCATCGCTTTTTGAAGGATTATTTATTTATTTACTCGCCTAATTCTTGCTTTATTTTTGCGTCACTTATACTTCATACCAAGAAGGCTACACCATACAGATCGCATGCTTTTGAACCGCCTCACGCCTACTATGTACTCGTATAAATAAGCGTCTCACAAGTTGTACTCGTGCTCGCAGGCAGTCCACCCGCAAACATTGCCGGCGAAATGACGAATCCCCGGCGAAACATACCACTGGCTATGTTCGGAGTAATCGCCATTGTGACAGTTCTCAGCCTGCTGGACAACGTGGCCTACTTCGTGGTCCTCGGACTTGCCACGCTGGCCAGCTTCCAAGCCACCGGTGTCTCCTTCGTGTCTGCAACCTGGGGCACCGCGAGAACCATCCTCATAGCACTCGCAGTGACCATCAGCACTTTCGGAACAATGACCACTGGGTTCTTCAGTGGCACTAGGGCCATGCTCGCGGTGGCCAGGAATGGTCATCTACTTGCCATCTTCAGCTGCATTAACGTCAAATATTACTGTTCCGCTGAGCTCATTGTTGCGGCGCAGTTTCTTTTGCTCAGGTGTACGCCTCGACCGGCTCCGTCGATAACCTCACACCCAGTATGTCGTTCTTGTCCAGCATTATCTCGCTCCTCGTAGTTTCGTCGTTTTTCGTGCTTCGGGTGACCATGAAGAACGCTTCCAGGCCCTACCGGGTATTCACGATACTTCCGGTGTTGTGGTTTGTCTTCGTCGTATTTTTGGCGGCCAGCCCCATAGTTCCATCACTAGAGCATTTGCAGTACGGCGTGATGATTGCTATGTTCGCTTCTGGGGCGGTTGATTACGAGCTGTTCGCGCACTTCGAGTTGTCCTTGCCGGGCGCTAAAGTTATTACGTGCTTTGTTCAAAAGTTGCTGGCGTGCGCGCCTTGTTTTAGTGACATCGATATCGGGGTGAAATAAAATGTCAACCGAGGGGCCAACAAGACAATACACTATCTCGATCATGCGGATAAAGAGCGGAAAGCACAGAGAGGTTTGTAAACGAGATGGGCACATGCTATGCGTGTGTTGTAAACAATTCGTTTACCTATAGGTGGTTTTCCAGTCATAGTTGACAGCCACAGACGCCTTTTATTAGCAGACGGCCTCCGTAGGTGGAGATTCTAAGTTTTTAATTTCCACCATTTTATTCAGGTATACTTTTTCAGGGAGATTTTTAAACCCTTAATGCACGTTCTTCGGCCACCTTTTTGTATCTTCTTCACTCGATGCACTGAGAACTCGATTTTTGCGGTCCCTTCAAATAGCCATCGATCCCTTTGACTCATCTTGTGCGCTGTACAGTGTACCAGAATACGGGGGAAGTGTTGCGATCGGCGCGGCTTGGCAATGGGAACTCGTTAGGCTGCAGCCCAGCAAGTTTGGCAAATATTGCACCAGACGTTCGCAACCGTTCGCAATGCGCCAACCTACTCCGTTTCACCTTATGTTGTACCGCAGCGAAGGCTAGAAGCGCGAGCTCATAGCGTTGGCAGCTGCCCTTGGTGCACGAGAGCTCGTGCCGCCGAGGTGTGCCATAGAGCAAGGAGCCCGCGCTTGTAGCCTTTCCTGCGGTACAACACAAGGTGAAACAGAGTATAGTATGGTGCCTGGAGCGCGTCTCCGACTGATGTGTTTAGCGTCCTGTCCCACCCATACATCAGAAGTGGTTCCGAGGTGGTAACAAGTGACGTCACAAAAGCAGGAGTGTCACGCTGTCGGATGTCGCGATTCTAGCGGTTGATCGCAGAAACGCTGGCAAAAAGCACGAGCGAACGCGAGTGTCGCTGTCGTCGCGGCGTCCCAACTTCCGGCTGCCGAAACTCCCGTGGGCTGCCACACTGGAGAGCGACCTGCAGCGGAACAGGCGTCTGTCACATACACCACCACTGTTGGGATGCCGCCAGGATCGGGACCGGCGACAGTACAGCACAACACCAAAACGTTGAGGCCCAACGTTGCGGTCGATCAGGTGGAAATCGAGATACTATGTTTTTGGACGCGGTAAGCACACCAGTCGTAGTCGCAGTTCCAGGCACCATAAGCCTAGTAACGTTGGCGCCAACGTTGCGACTCGCCTATCACGACGCACGCTCACAACCACGCGATGTCCCGGTATCGACATCTGTTGCGATCTATACACCGCAGGCCTCACGCGAGCCGCTCAAGTCCGAACGATACCCGATATTCTAGTACATTGTGTAGTATACAGCTTGGATACAACCTGTGTTGGCTCACGTGACCACTCGTGTCGTGGTAAGCCGAGTAAGATAATCGGCTTGTGTTGCCACTAAATATAGCGAAAAAGAAGAAAAAATAAACAAAAAACGAATGCCTTTAAAGAAACCCAAACACAGAAAAACAAGAAAACTTTCATTTTGGTTGATTAACATTCAGGTTTGATTGGGACCACTCTTTCTACTTCGTTTCACATTATGTCCGACCTCAGCCATCACAATGATCTGACGGTACCAATCAAGCTGCTACAAGAGGGAATCGCAATAGCGATAGTCGTCTTTGTGCGTTGGCTTTATTCCCGGCTAATCCGACCACGCATTGAAAACCCTAGTGAAAAATACACCAGGCCGAGGGCTGGTGTGACTTGATGTTACACCAGACTTTTTAACAGATGTGATTTGGGACATTTTCACACCAGGAATCTGGTGTTCTGGTGTGACACCAGAAATCTGGTGTGTTGGTGTGGCACCAGAAATTTGTTGTTCTGATCTGACACCAGCAATCTGGTGTTCTGGTGGAACATCAGGTTTTGTTGTAGTGTGGTACCAGAGCACCTGTTGACTGGGTTTTGCTTTACTCACATAAAGGGTACAATAATAAGTTGGACAACAACGCTGCTGTCATAATTTCTTTATTCAAAAAGCACAACGGTAAAGCTTCGGAAGCTTTACTGTTGTAGGGAGTTGGCCGTGATCAACTGGAGTTTGTCCGGAGCCACTGCCCTGCGTCGAAGAACCGGACGCCCTGTCGTTCCGCAATTCTTGGCCTTTCAGCTTGCGGTTGACTCGTGTCTTAGTTACGCTGATCCGTTCCGCGTACCCCTCCGCGCCAGAAATCTCCTCTTCTGAGGCATCATATTCGACAATAGGCTCGATTTACTTGTCCAGCTGCTTCAGGGAAGCCTCCTTAAGTAGGAGAAAATCAAATGTTTCTTCGAGCTCACCGATGTCGGTTGGATCCGTGGCCAGCAGCACGCCAATCTCGTTGATGATATTTGTTGTGGCGGCTCACAGGGTAATCCTCTTTCGCTTCAGGCGGTCGAAGCCCTCCTCGCTCGTAGTAGGCATGATCTGGCCGTTAATTCCCGGTTTTCGGCACCAAAAACTGTAATAATTGCTAGCTTTCTTTGTTGTTTTGCTACCAAACCAAGCTCGTCGGAAGTCAGGAAAGCGCACCAACACACATCTTTTCGGCTTCGACTAACAAAGAAGACTTCTTTATTTTCTCAAACTTAAACAAGAATACCGGCGGAAAGGGAAAGAGAAACCTTCGAAGAGGCGAGCCGGCGAGCGCCCCAAGCTGTTCAAGGCTGCCCGGGAAAGTGCTCGGGACGAGGGGGACACTTCTTGAGCACAAAGGAGCCCGCCGCGGGGTCTCCGGCGACCACCAAGACGGGAGGAAACAAGGCACCCCGTCGGGGGACGGGGTGGCACACAAACTAATAGAAAACACGCTCGCGGACGAGGGGAAAAGTCAACAAAAACACAACTCTGGTGTCACATCAAACTGCGTGGTGTGCACACGAGGCTGCCTGGTGGGCTCATCAGCCCTTGTTGTGGGACACCAGACTCTCTTGGTGCATCCATCAGGCTGGTGTGCGGATACACCAGCATTTCTGGTGGGCACACCAGGCTGGTGTGCTCGATACACCAGCATCGCTGGTGGGCACACCAGATATTCTGGTGTCACACCAGGATTTTGTAATGTCACAACAGGATTGCCTGGTGTATTTTTCAACAAGCGCAAGATCACGCCTCATGCACCGTGCATGATCAGTATATATAGCTGTTGATAGTAAACACGCAAATCCGGTGAGCGCCGTGGCGGTACACGTTTGGGCACTGATGGCTCCAGCGGATTATAGCGTTGACTGTATACGGGTGGACTTACTGTGAAGAGGAGTATAAGTGCCAGCCATATAGCACATTTTGTCTGAAAAAAAAAAACGTAAGCGAATGTAAAACTGAAGAATAAACGGTTTTTGTAAGGCAAACATCTGCATGCAAGAAAAATACACGCATCGTGCTGCGGCTTTGAAGCGTCGACCGGGAGCACTTTTAGCGATAGTGTCGAGAACTTTCTAAATAGCAACATATGCAAACTGTCATTTTGAAACGGGAATGTTAAAAAAACAGCAGAACGTAAAAGAAAAAAGATACCTCGGCTGGCAAGATTTTAATTCCGTTTGTAGGCGAAGCAGGCATGTCTGCCAAGTCGCCCACGCATGCAGCAATACGCAGTACGGCGCACAGCTGCAATCGTGCCAACTTTGTTTTCGTTTTTTATGCAGTCGTACCAACTGGCACAACAGTTTCAGCTGCAGGGCTCTCGTATGGGATTACGAACGGCGCCCATCCGGACAAAAGTACTTATCATGCAGTATTTTCTTTCTGGTCTTAGGTGAAACAGATTATCGACCTTTACGAGAACGGGATGTCGTTTCTAACTACGTCATCAAATAGACAAGCGAATAGAGTTCATTTAGGTTTTCAATCTCATGGAGGAACATAACGCTCAGACTCGAAGAAGTGTGGAACCAAAATGACTCTACATTTGTACTGTTATTCACAAGCGGTGAATCTTTTTTGGTGATGAAACTCACCTGTGCGGCATATTTTATCTCACCGGATAAAGTGCGTTGATCGAGCCTTCAACTCTACTCGTCGAAAGTGCGTGAAGCTGAACACAATGGGTGAGCACTGACAAAGGCTTTGATAATTTATTGATGTGGTATTTGCGATGTGTTCAGCAATGAAATTCATTCTTAGACAGCACCTCAAATTACTCTATAGGTAACAAAGTTCTCGACATTGGTTTGCCTATAGGTGGTATTCACTGGTCGCCATAGTTGAGCGCAGAGTTTAGAGCGCATGCTCAGAACGATACTTCACTTATCTTCTAAGAGGACTTCCAATCTTGGGGGTGTGAATTGCACGTTGCAGAAGCATTGTGGAAGCTCATCGTGAGCTCGCGCTCCGCGACAGCGGGCTCAACTATGGTCGCCAGTGAATACCACGTATACTTCCTAGATAGAAGCATTATACAAGCACTAACGTTAATCAAAGCGCCGACTGGGCGATGGTGTAAGCTTTAGGAAGGAAATGGAAACGCATACACAGCCCCCGAATGAGCGGAGAGACGCCATTCTTTTACTCGAAATGTGCTTCGTCATGTGCGTTTGGTAATTGTTGCATGTAAAAAAGTTTCGGTGGACTTCAGGTTTGCCAGCTGCTGGGAAGTTCGAGCTGCCTTTGGAATATAATAAAGTGCTTACCAGCCAACGTGCAGCTGTAGCGTACCTTTGTTATTCCGTTCAGCAATGTAAAATAAAAAAGAATGCAATCCACCAATTACAAACGAATAAAGATTCAGCTACATAAGCCTTTGATGCATTCGCAAATGTATGAAGACGAGAATAAAAGTTTTTATGTGCAGTTAGCAGGATGCTGATGATAAAAACAATGCCAGCTGTGACTGCAATATATGATTCTAATGACGTACCATGCAAATATGCATTGACATCTTCAGTGTATGCTCAAGGACAGTATTTCAAAATTGAGTAGTAGGCTTACTGCAATAGGAAGGAACCTGATAGAACGCCGAGAGGTCTATGCGCAATTCAAATGTGAACTTGGCCAAATCAAAATAGACGAGAGCGCCTGTCAAGAGACAAGATTTTTATCTTGTTTGTTCTTTTAGCTACACTAACTTTGTCTTAGCGAGCCAATAATATTTTGTTTTTGTTTTAGCGCCTCGTATTAAACAACCTGTTTCTAAATGTAGTGCTTATCGCACCTGCGTTGTTTTTCATAAAATCAGTACCTGTCACTTTCTTCCTACTTGACTTGTTACTTTAATTCCTCGGTATTCTCATTTCGCTTCACTAATATCTTCAGAGTTTAATCGAAATTGAACTAAAGTGAACAAAACCAACGTCATGACCTGCTATACCATCCTCAATAGACAATTTATTCATTAACTAAGGATTAGTATTCGTGGCGCTCGATCCCAAAGATTTGTTGCTTCTATTGAAAGCGTGCGACAAGACAGTGGCGCCCCGGTGCGGCTACTAGCAGAAACATTTCGCATTGAACACTGCCGTACTGACATAGACATCATGTGTAGCAGCCAGCGCTATACAAAATGTTCCAGGCAACACTCGGCGTTACCTTTTATTTTTTCTTTTTTACACGAGATCCTGAAAATTGAGAACACGAATCTCCTTCACCCCTCCGACTCCCTCCCCCCAAACCAGCTGGCAAAAACCGTCGCGATCATCTCAACCCCCGTACAACTACTCGACCCTCCGGCGAGCGAAGAGCAATTTGATAATAAAAGAAGCAAAAACTATTTCTCGTGTATATTTTATCAGTTATTAGTGGCGCCGATGAATGTCGCTCCCTTCGTGATTTTCGGACCGTCCAGCACATAAACCCTTCGCATAGAGGCATATTCAGGTGCAGATAAAGAAGAAAAAGAAGAAAAAAAACAGGAAAAACACCTGGCGGAAGGTTGTAGTCGTTCGTTGCCGCCTACAACTGCGGGACACGCGATTCAACCCGAGCTCCGAACAACTACCGCGGGTCGATTGACGTGAGAACACGCTGGTCGCCGGTAGGCTTTCGGTTTTCGATATGCAAAACCTTCACTTCGGAGCGAGATCGAGAAACACAGCCGCGGGAAGGCGCAGCCAGAGCCAAGACGGTGGCGCTCCACTATGCGACGCAACGCGGACACTGTCGTTGGTGGCGCTCTGCTAACTAGCTTCCAAGACAGAGCAGCGCACTCCTCATATAGACAATCACACTAATCGCCTTCTGAGCGCTGCCATCACGCTCCACTGGGCTCTGGAAGGCGTTCTGAGCACGCGCAATGCGGAGGGAGAGTCGTCCGCTTCTCGCACATTAGTTGCAGTGACGTCAGAGCGACGCGGAGTTCTGATTGGCTTTGATTGAAAGGATAGTGGGTAGACCTCAATGCTAAACGCCTTAAGACTTACCCACTTTTTTTTTTTTTATCAGCGAGTTTGAGTTTGGCGTCGTTCTGACATCATTGCAATCGCTGTGCAACAAGCAGACGGACTCGCCCTCCGGATAGTTTTCTGCTGCGGAATGCAAGGCACCCACCGCGCGTGCGTCCAGAGCCCGGTGACTCAGCATTTTTCGCCTAGGGGCGCTGGAAAGGTGTATGCTGTTTTCGACTTGGAGATCGGAAGTAAAGAAATTTAGATTGCTCACGGAGCACGGCTAACATCTTTCGTTGTGTAGTTAATGTAAATACTTGTATGTGTGTTTAAGACAAGTTATCTGTTATTCAATCAAAACGTGCAAACATCGAACGCGAAAAGCGTGTTTTTTTGTGTGTGTGTGTGTTTTTCACAACGAGATTTCTTGTAAACTACCTTCCGGAGACTGCAATCCATGCTCAAAATGTTCTGCTTGTTTTTTACTTGTGGACACATTTCAATAAATTAGGTGATATTTTTATGACGCACCAGTGATGACTCACCAGCATGATAATATGTGGCCTAGAAACAAGGTGGCTTTACAACTGAAAGCATGGACTTAACTGTCATTTCGAAACCACTCCGGCATATCCGAGTGGCGTGATATGCTATTTCTTCATCTCGGAATGCACCGCTTGTGGTTCTAATTAGCATAATAACATTCATAATGCTTTTAACTAACAGGCACAAGAGCACCCCATCGTCATACAACCAGATCTTCAACAACGACGTCCGATCTTGAAGGCGATTCTGACGAATGCTTAAGCGACGCACAGACTGGAAATCGCAATGGATCTAGAGCCTTTCTGAGGCGAGAAGTTGGGTTATTCGGCACAATATCACTTCTGATTGGTGCAACCGCAGGTGTGACTATTCATTTATATATTTATATGTATTGTTCAAACCTTTCGTTGGTGATACTTCATGACGTATCGCAACCATTTCAAACGTTTTCAAAATATATTTTGTCTATCGTGAGGTTAAAGTGATAATAAACTATCTAAAATACTGTGGGGTCAAGGTTTGTTTTCACTCAAAAAGTTAGAAAGGACAGCAAGCGATATATAATTAAATAAACCCATCAACTACTGAACGTTTTATTGCAGTCCTGCAATGTTTCGACTGAATCAGTTTGTGTGGTTTAAAACGTACAACTGTATTTTTGAGAAATATTTCAATTGAGGTTACTTCGCAGAGTTTTGTATGTCATAAAAAAAGAGAAACGTTTCAACTGAAGGCATTTATGTGTTAACGTTTCTTTCGATCGTTCAAAGCATCTTGAAAGGAGTAATGCTTGTTGCAAAGTGCGCGCTGAGTTAATCTGTGAGTTTGAATGTGTCTTTTGCAGGATCCGGAATATTCGTAACTCCAAGCATTGTGTACAGAAACGCGGGTTCGGTTGGCGGAGCCCTTGTGGTATGGGGCATATCAGGATGCTTCGCCATGATCGGTAAGTCTATGAAAAAACAGACTCTCAAAATTGTCTGGGATGTTTACCTCCATAAGATAACTGCACGAAAAAGAGTAGAGTATATATAAATGCTGCTATTGCATGGCTAACTTTCTGGGACGTTCAGTGAAACAACAAAGTTTTTAATTAAATATCAAACATCTAATCAGATTTACGTTCTATATGATACCCACGGCAATTACAGTCCTCGGGAACATTACGATCTGTTGTCAAGATAAACAGAAGTTGACAATTGTTTGAATGTGGCCAATAGAATTCAATGAAAAAGATCAAAGAACCGAAGAATAAAATCTATACGCGCCAAAAAAAGTTCGATTACTACTCATTGATATTTCATGACTGTCATCTCAAATATTCCCGGGGAACATTGCGACGTCTGTAGTTGTTTAGTTGAAATTCTTATTTCAGCACATGCGCCGAGGAGTTGATGGCCAAGAAAGTGTGTGTGTGTGTGGGGGGGGGGGGGGGTATTACAAGATATATGTTTCACCCAGACATGATATATCAACAGCTTTGGTGGCAGAGCCACCAAAGCTATTGAGCCCGCCAGCAGACAACCGAGTGCGTCGTCTGCTCGCTGCGACTATCGGGAGATGGCGCCACATATATATAGCGTCGATAACTCGGTCGTCCGGGAACGCGCATTAATTGCATTGACTTCGGAAAGGTTTTTCGCACTCATTTTGTACAGGATGAGAACTACTGCATGAGATTTCACGACGGTAATACCGACCTGCTCAGTGCATAGTTGGTGAACGTTTGAGCTTTCTATGTAGGCGGCTACAATTTTTCCGGCACGTTTTACAGCCTTTAGGTCCGCTTGGGATACCCTGTAGGAACTTGGGACGCGCCACACCTTACGCTTTTTGCTGGCAGTGGCCGTAACTGGAAAGATGGAAAGATAAAAAAAAAATAAAACAAAGACAGAAAGAGGGAAAGACAGAAACAAAAAGAATGAAAGAAATAAGAAAGAAAGACCGGAAGGTCAGCTCAAGCGTCGATGTTCGCGGCTTCTCGAGCTGTCCGTCCTTTTAGTTTTACCTTCGTTAGTTTTTGGTATTCATAATAAACATACCTCAGCTCGCGGTCCAGATATTTTCTTTAGCCGAAACAATCTACTCGCCGCATTCGGAATGGGTTGGTAAATTACGACAGTTTGTGGTGAATCGATACGCGCGATGCTATATCTAGAGAGTTTTCGTAGACGGTTTCCGCTGTCCCGCAACGTACTCCGCAGCCCGCTACGACATCCGGGACTCTGGAGGCAAGGCGAAAGCCGCGCATGCGCAGTAGTGGCGTCTTCGCTCCGGAGAGCGCAGCGGATCTGGGAAAACGGTCTACGAAAACCTTTTCGAAACTGCGAAATCTTTGGAACGTATTCATTTTCGTTGTGGAATTATGGAGTATGACAGCCAGAGAAACAACTTGGCCTTTGCCAAGAATCCAGTGACGTAAAATGCATTTTAGATGCGGAGCATCTCTTGCCCGGGTCTATGTCCCGCGGCGTCGTAGTCCGCACTCACACTACGCATGCGCAACTCTCCTCCTTCCCTCTCTCCAACAGCTGCGCGTTACTCTCCGCTCTCTCTTCTACCAGCTGCGTGCACTTCGCGCGCGTTCGCTTCTACTCACACTGCGCGCGCATGCGCAACTCTCCTCCTCTAGCCTCCTCTCCTTCAAGTGTGAATATAAGCAGCGGTAGCGCGCGCTCTCCGGAGGAGTGAAAGGAGGATAGTTTTGGGCGCGCGGGTCGCAGCGCCACGCCAGGGCTTTCCAGTGGGTGGGCTTTCCCGCAACTCTGCGGCTGTCGTCTGCTAGCGTTTCTCGGCCGCTCGCGTCCGCCGCAGCCCAAATCCGGCCGGCCAAAAGAAATCAGTCAAGAAGGGAATAAATTAATTACGATCCGCGATGCTCCGAATCACCCCATGGTTCCCCGAAGATAGTGTAATTTTTTTGCAAAACTTCCCGCTTCGTTTTGGGGAACATTTTTATTTTCGCTGAATTAAGGTTAAGAAGAAAAAGTCAATCATTACATCAATTTTGTTTCGTGCCATACTAAATTTAAAACATTTTCGCAGTGCGTGCGTGCGTGTGTGTGTGTGTGGGGGGGGGGGGGGTGCGGTTTAAGAATATAACCTACATCAAAATCTTAGTACTACACTGCGTGGAGCATAACTCCCTTGCAGTTGAAATTGGCCGGAACAATAACTTTCAAATTTTTCGTTACCAACTTCTTCTAGACGGTAACGTAGCACAAGGCTAAGGCACAATGTGACACTGTAGACGCGCTGACTAAAGTATATTAGCGGAGTGAAATGTATTCTTCCTAGAAAGTATTTGGTAGCGCGAAATATTTGTAGGTCAACGCCTCGTGGCTCATTCAATGTTATCCTCCAGATGGTTACACCTAAGGTGTTCGGAAAAAAAAAATAGTTTATGGCAAGGACCAGGCGCAAAGAACTTACCAAACTGAATTCTTGAACTACAAGTCAGACCAATTATTTTTTGTATACGTATAACAACAATGCAGTGTTAGGGAGTTTGTGTGGATCCTTATCTTGCCTTCGCAACATCTCACCACATCAAAGACGACTCCACTGCGCAAGCGCAAGGCATGTCTAGATTTTGTTTCCGATCGTTGCGGAACTGCCGAAACAAACAACCAGAAACCCCTGCTATGATGACAACAAAATAAGCCGAAGAGGGTGACTGCTAGTGACGTCGAGTGATCGTTTTGCTTCGTTGTGCAGGAGGACTCTGCTACGCCGAGCTGGGTTCAATGCTTCCGGTAACTGGCGGCAGCTACGCCTACGTTGCGGAGGCTTGCAAGTCACTAGGGAAACTGGGAGATGTCATCCGCTTTATGTTGGCCTGGGGCTACGTAACCCTGGCTGACCCGATGACAGCCACCTTACACGGACTAACCATGTCCACCTACCTGCTTGGCATTATCTACCCGACGTGCAGCGCCCCCTATGTCCTGCGAGTGATTGTGACGTTCATCCTCACATGTAAGCGTCAGATACTCGGCCACACATCTATAATTGAGATGACTTAAGCTCCGGATAAGCTGAAACGTCTTCGTTTTTTGTTAAGTAGCATAAACAGAAAATAGAGAGGCGTATGCATTGCCGAAAAACTTAACGCGCATTTATTTTGTTATTTTTTGTTTTGTTTTAAAATATTTCGTTCTCATTGCATTCATCCTAGGAAATCCTCTAAATAGGGTGATCTTGGTGTCTACTTTATATCGATTTCTGAAGTTTCTTGCATAAGTAATATAGTCAATTAAATTGTTGACCGTACAACATAATATTGGGACATTGTTTATTTTCCACAATGAACGATGGGGAGTACTAAAGTAATAAAAAAAACTGATTTTATGCAGCTGGACGATAACTCGCTGCTTCTACAAAGCAGATGCAACATGAAGCTTTGTAAAAAAAATAAAACGAAAAGAACACGACTTGTTGATTACTGTTAGTGCTCACAGTGCACATAGCGTGTTCCAAGTTGTAAAGTGTTATATCTAAAGCAAGTGATGTGTTTCCACAGGTCTGGCAACTGTGATCAACTCTTTTTCGGTGATAGTGTCGTCGAGGGTTCAAGGAGTGCTTTCTACAGTAAAATGCCTAATCTTAGTCACCATCATTATCACAGGAGCCATCTTTGCTTTCAGAGGTGAGTTTGTGGGCTAATTTTTATATACTAATAAGTCCTTGAATGTTTAATGGCAAAACCAAAAAAGTAATAACCCTCTCAACCTTTTTTTCTGCCAGTGAATCACCTTCATGACGCTCCGATGTTCTCCCTTGACACAACGCTTTCAAAAATAGTCGTGGCTTTTTATGCCTGCAATGTATCCTACTCGGGCTGGTAAGTAACGTTTTGTACGTGACCTAAATTAGGAGAAAGTGCCGAGTATACCGTGCTCTTAGTTCAAAATTTCAGGGAAACTTTGCGACAACGAATAGTTTTCAGGAGAGTACAATTTCGCACTTAACGCCTATGCTCAATGAAATCTCCGAAGTTAGGAGTTCAGCGCAGCAAGCCGGTGACGCACAATGAAATAGTGTTGGGTGTATATTTAGACGGGGTGAAGGTAGTCATCCCCAAGGGCGTCTGGTGTTTCTGCTGTAGATGAACAATTTAGACAGAACAGTATCACCGCTCATCGCGCAGTATAGATAACACAATCGCACGTCAGAACCGTGCTCATTCATCTTGAAACGGGCCGAGGGGGGATTCAGCCATGGATCGTTGGGCTCTGCAGCGTGATCTTTCGCATTGCGTGATCCTGGCAGTGGTGCGTTGACATAATAGGAAATCAGGCCAGCCGAAATGAGTTCCTAGCTCTGTCCAACGACTTCTTATATTAATGCGTCAGCATTAGTACCCACATGACAAGAAAAAGCTGACAGCGTCTGCCTGTGGAAAAAACAGTGGAAAGGGAAGCGCGCTGCTTAGCAACACCTCCTAGAAGAGAAGGCCAGAGCGCTCCGAGTGGTTACGTCACAATGGCGGAGGAAGGAAGTCCATAGCGCAACTACGTGAGAAAATTTTGTGGCACCGACCGCATCGACGTGAAAAAAACGCGACGACGCGGGGTGTTCGGGAGCGTTTATCTGACATTAATATATGTTTTAAAAGCGCAGTATTGTACAATTTATTATATATATAATATAAACATAATATACAACGCGCTATCAAGGTTGAAAGTACGAATTTTTTTATTTATGATTATCCCCGTAACCGCGGGACTACGTTCAATCGGTGCAATCCCGCAGATCCTCACACTTTTCGAATGAACCGGTCCGCTGCGACGTTTTCTTCCCTCGTACGGGCTCCGATTCTGGTAAATTTACGTTGTGTGTGAGCTGCTGACTGTCTAAAAAGGAACCCTGAGACTTTGAGAAGGGAAGGGAACCGAAAAAAATCCAGTCATCGCTGCAGGGAGCGCACGCGAGCAAGAGATGGGTCGACGACGTTGAGCTGGTTAAGCCTCCCACACTGCTGCCGCTCGCTGCTCGTGTGTGTGTGTGTGTGGTTCTTTTGATCCTTCCTGTGGTTTCTTGATCGTCACCGCAGTCTCGGGTAGTTTTTTTTTGTGTTCGCTTGATACTACGGCATTTACGTGGATTCGCGGAACAAGTCCTGCTACGGTTTGAGTGACATATGTGGCAACCAGCCAACGATAACACTGGTCGATTATCGATAGACCTAAAGTTCGTGTTCAAATGTTTTCGCCACGGATATTGTGGGACGTATGGATACGATCGACAAGTGAGTAACAACTTATTTACGGGCTTTCTTGGTCATGTGGGACGCGAGTAAAGTGCTGCAGTCGGGTTGTTTTTTCGTTTTTGTTTTTCGTGACAGAATGGCATCTTGTTCGTCGTTATCCGTGTGCGGTTGCGTCGACATTTGTAAATACTGTAAAACCCTTTAATTTCGCGGCCCCTATTTTTCGCGAATCGGTCACAAAGGACAGAATCGCGGCCACTAAATTTCGCGAATTCCAGATGCCTGCATTGAAATTCTTAAAGATCGAAATTTTCGCGTGCCCTTAAATTTCGCGAATTTTTCAATTCGCGAAATTCGCGAAAATGAAGGGCTCGCGAACATTAAGAGTTTTACAGTATGCGTGGTAATATTCTAGTTTTCACTGGAAGGTGAATAACAAGTTTGTGTGACTATACAAAGTGTGTTGTTTGTGCTTATGTGTTTATTTATACTAATGTTATTTTATTGCCTTTACCGCTTTTATACTAGAATCTTAACTGTATTTAAGGTATTAGTATTATTGTATACAAAATCTGATATTTTGTTCTAAGGCAGCTCGAGCCCATAGGGAGAAGTAAATTAGTTGACTGTAAATAGTAAGCTTAGTACCCCTGCCACACGGAAAAGTTAATATATTTTCATTAAATGATATGGGACTTAATCAGATCGAGGTCTTCAGTGATTATATGAGCGTCGCAAGCTGATTTGTCGACCCCATAATGTCATTCGATCGAAATTACATTACTTTTGCCGTGTGGCCGGAGTATGATGCAAGAATTCAGTGACTGCACGCGATAACATCGCTTACATGATCGTAAGTGACACTTGTCTAGCCGTGTCCGCGTTGACTATGTCTACCTGATTTTTAACTGTGATTTGTTTTGCTGTGTCCAATCACTGCGTGTCTCGCCATTTTGTCGAAGTATTTCTGTGTAAAATATGCATTCCTACAGCAATTATTGCGTGGCTCAATGTTTTCTCTTATACGCCTACCCCGTACCATTTCATCCCGATTATTTAGCGGTGTAATATTTTGCCCGTGTAATAAAATGTTTTCGAGACCCGTTGCTATGTGCAGCTTTCATTTTAGCTAACAAGACACGTGTATGTGACTAAAAGCGCGTTACGACGGTCGATCCACGCGCGTTGCCTTCGCTTCGCCGCGCGCCCCCGATGGCCTTCCTTCGCGACGTCACGAGGAGAGCGCTACGGCCTTGTCTTCTAGGAGGTGTTGTGCTTAGGGAGGGGGAAAGTAGTGAAGGCCAAAGGCGAGAGGGTGGCGACGTCACGGGGCGAAAGCCAGTGCGCGCGCGGGTGCTGGGGCGAGTCTGAGCTTGCAGGTGTGCGGAGTGTGTATGCCATGGTTTGTGACAAAAGGGAGTCTGAACCAAGTACTATACGCCGTTCACCCTTCAGCTGAGACTAGAAGTACCGCTTTCAGCGCGAGCTTTCTGCCCTTGCTAACACAAGTGCGAACGCCCAGGCACGCGCAACCAAACTTCTGCGGAAGCCATCAATCTCACGCTGAAGGCGTAGCTTCTAGTCCCAGCTTAAGGGTGAACGGAGTATAGCGCTGGTCCAAGTAGGCGGCAAACAAATTAAAGAAAGATCCAGTGTTGGAACCCTTAGTGAATACGTTAGCATGACACTTGAAAAACGCCACACACGTCCAAGCCAAAACAGAAAAAGTGAAGGAGTAAGCGTCAGCGTTTCTCAAAGGAGGACATGTGTGGAGTTTCCCAAGGGTCATGCTAACATATTCCCTAAGGATCCACCAATGGATCTTTTTGAATATATTTGTAGTCAAGGTGCAATAGAAAACCTTCGTCTTTGTATTTCTATGGCCATGACTTGATGTACAGTTTTCGGCAATATGAACAGACCTAGACTAGTCGTACTATTTGAGCGTGTTGGTGCTTTTTAGACACTTAGAAAGTGGAGACACATTAGGGACGATACAGACAGGACAATCTTTGTCCTGTCAGTATCGTCCCTTATGTGTCTCCACTTTCCAAACGTTTAACTAGACTAGTTCTAGCCGAAAGGGATAAAATACCTCGGGGTGTGACTCAAGCATGCCATGGAACCTACAGCCACACTGGACGATAGGAGAAGTAGCAGTACATTCCAACCTCTATTCTAGCAGCCTAGCTCAATCGGGGCATCCCCCGTTACTTTTATGACGTAACGGCTACAACGCCCCAAGGCCTGTTTATACCTATTGTCCCACCATCTACCTGCTTCAGGAACTCTGAACGAAGAAAAATAATTCGCAAGCGCGTTTTATTTCTGTATAAAATTGATATAATATTTTATTAAATTTTCCATTCCAATACCATACTACTGTAGGGGTCTAAACCTTCGTATTCGTGCTTGCAGGAAGTCTATCACCAGCATCGCCGGTGAAATGGCAGACCCCCGTCGCAACATACCACTGGCTATGTTTGGCGGGATTACCTTCGTGACGGTCCTCAGCCTGCTGGTCAACGTCGTCTACTTCGTGATCCTGGGGCCTGCCACAGTCGCCAGCTCCGAAGCCATCGCCGTCTCCTTTGCAGCAGCTACCTGGGGTACCTCGGGAGCCGTCCTCATTGCGCTAGCCGTGACGATCAGCACTTTTGGAACCATGTGCGCCGGATTCTTTAGCGGCAGTAGGACTATCCTCACTGTATCCAGATATGGCCAGCTTCCTGCAATCTTCGGGACCATCACTGTCCGATCATCGGTTCCTCTCACATCGTTGTTGCTGCGCAGTTTCTTGGCTCAGGTGTACGCCTCTATCGGCTCCGTCGATTACCTCGTCCCGAACATGGTGTTTTTGTTCTGCGTTTTTAACCTCCTCATAGTTTCGTCGTTTTTCGTGCTTCGAGTGACCATGAAGAACGCTCCGAGGCCGTACAGAGTGCCAACGATATTCCCGGTGTTGTGGTTCGTCTTTCTCTTGTTCCTGTCGGCAAGTCCCGTTGTGCGATCAGTCGAACACATGCAGTACAATGTCATGATTGGCATGTTTCTTTCGGGAATCCTTTATTACACGCTTTTCGTTCACTTCAAGGTGTCCCTACCGGGCTCTCAGGGACTGACTTGCTTTGTTCAAAGTTGCTGGCGTGCGCGCCTTGTTTTAGTGACCTCGATGTCTCGGTGAAACAAAAATCAACGGTCGCCAGAAGAAAACTAGAACCGTCATAGAGGAAAACGAATAAGCAGTTACAACGTATATTTACCGAGCAGGTACAACGATATAGGGTTCGGATTCACTCATCAAAAACGTGAACAGTAGAGGACTGTGAAGCACATACTTCCGATTGCCAACTTCCATGTATAATATCTTAGTAGGCATCCGTACGCGAAAGCCCACAGGCTTGATCGTGGGGTGCGCTATGGTGAGCGCAAGTTCGTCTGCTTCTTGTCCAGGGGCTCCAGCGATGCCAGAAAACCAAGTGATTTTGGCTTTTTGAAGAAGAAAAAATAGTGGGTAGACCTGAAGGCATTTACCATTGAGGTCTAGCCACTCTCCGTCCAATCAAAGCCAATCAAAACTCTACGTCGTTCCGACGTCCCCGCAATCTCTGCGCAAAAAGCAGACGACTTGCTCTCCGCATAGCTCTCTCCCCATTTGCGTCGCCCCTCGCACAGCCAAGTCATTTATAGGAAGACGCGCCATCGCCCTCTCTCTCTCTCGCGCCCCCTTTGGTCGCCCAAACAACACCAGCTTAAAAACCGCAGACGCCGCCATTACCGCCGCCTTTTGGGGCGACCGTTTCCAATGCTAAGATCCGATCGAACTAACCAAGGAACGTCAAAACTGCATCGTCACGTCTCTCCTTGTGTTTGTGGGTTCGGTATCGCCGGCTAGGCCAATCACTTGCTGCAAAAAGTGCAGAATCGTGTAGCCAATCAGTCGGTGGCCTGACCGGTGTAGTCAATCAGCCAATCAGTGGGTGGGCTGACTGGTGTAGCCAACCAGTGATAGAAACCACGCAAAGACAAGGAGAGCCGTGACGATGCACTTTTGCCGTTGCTTGATTGGTTCCACGGGGTCGTAGCGTCGGCTGAGATCGGACTTAAAGGGAAACGGTGTACAGAAGCTACTCTGGCGCGTCTACGAAACAGAAGAACATTGCCAGGCAATTAGTTTTCATACCTGAAACGTCATAGCATCACAAACGTTTAGCGATACTCTGAGTTTCACGTATGCAGGGCTGATAAACCTGGCGATCTTTCAAAGCCTTCCACACTCTCGAGCTCCTCTCCCTGAGTGCGCACAGGTGGTGGAGCTCCTCCTCGTTTACCCTTCTTGTCATGTGACCTCCCCGTTCACCAACCAGCATGGAGCTTCGGGGCCACGCTGATCAGGCTTCACTTATCGGGCTTCACGAAGTACTAATGCGCCTTGCCAAAGAACGTCTCACGTTAAAAGGGACCCGCTTGCTCAGTCTCCTATTCCCCCCCCTCCCCTCTCCAGACATGGTCAGTCCACGCAAGACTCGCTCTCTGTCCCAGTAGCGGGAATGGCAAGCGCGCCACGCTGAGCAGAGTAAACGGAGGGCCGGGGTGGCACGAGAACTGCCATGAGCGCACAACCTTGTCTATGACGTACTAGAGGCTAACGGGTAAGCGCCAAAGGAGTCAAGACTCCATGACATCGACTAGAGCTATACCTTTCAAATACCGCGACAGCTCCGCATGTGGATCCCAGCAAACTTTCAGTGGTCGTTTACAATTGTCTTTATTCTTAAACTTCAGCGCTTCAGTAGATTCTAACCCCTCCCCACACGAATCGCAACCATTCGTGACCTAATGCTTTGAAAGGTGCTCTTTTACTGTTTTTACATGTGCGAATAAAATAAAAGTGTGTTAATTTCACCACTATAGTGTTTTCATGTACGTACATACTTGTGTGCCCCACTTGCATGTGAATAGCATGACCATATCTGGGGGAAAAATCAATGTATAAATAAAAAACGTTTTAGGTTCACGTGTTAATGGTCGACCCTGAGAGATAAAGAAATAAAAGAACGGACAAGAGGGCACAAAGCGATTTTGTGTCGTCTTGTATATTATTTTATTTCTACGTGTCTCGGGGTTTCGATTATGATGTTTCCTGTGAGCGAGCCCACGTCGCATAGAGTCGACCATGAGACTTCTCAATGGGCCCCACGGTGCCCACGATCTCCTGTAACGCCGCACCAGGAGTGCAGCAACCGTAGCCTTCCCAAGCGAAGCGTACCAGACACGTGACATTCTCGCGTGACGTCAATTTTGTGACGCATCTCATATAGACATCATTTTCTGCTCAGAAAGCTCGAAGAATGGTGCTAGCGTCCTCCCGGACGCGCAGTCGCCCGTAACGCACTGCCCCCCCTCCCTTTTTTTTTTTTTGCGTCGAAAAATGTTTTTTGTTAAGGAAGTCAGCCCATAAAAGATCTGTTTCAAAGAATCACTTTGTTGTCTTAATGGAGACTTCAGTGAACAAAGGACAAAAATACGCACACTTGTACGCCAGTTTTAGGGCACTTTAGAGTCCTTCAGAACGATCTCTTGGTTCTTGAGAATCGACGGCTGAGACCCGAGATCGCTTGCCTTTTGCCGATTCTTCAAAAGGAGTGCGTTCTGAGGACCTCTCTTGCGTGCTCGCAAAACAGGGGAATACACGAGGATGAATCAACAAACAAATTTCAAAAAGAAAGCGGGGAAGAACAAACAACTAACGAACAAAACATGTCTACGACTGCGAGGATTCAAAGAAAAATTTTCCACTTACAAACATCTGTCTCAGTGCAAACCGAAGGTGATAAGCAATTATGATAGTTATGCATCTTAACAAATGCAAAGGTTCAACGATCCGGTTCCGCGTTTACATACACAATTGTACGATGTAGCAGAAGATGTACAAACAGAAAAAAGAACAGTCATGACGAACTGTCATGACATGAAAAAGAATTGTGACAGAGAACGCGCGTCCTTCTCGAGACGGTTTCTCTTCGGGCTGGTGAAGATGACTGGCTCAAACTTAGCCACAGAAATCCCCTTTTCGCGAATTGTTGCCCATTCTTTTTTCGAACTGTTCAATGGATTCCGGTATGCTTCGCGGTCTACTGAGCATTCCCATAAATTTGAACACGCATATCAAAACGAGGAATCCTCCTTCGTTAATGACCGCTGACAGAGAAATGGAACTTATCGATAGACCGTTGGGAAACGAAAGAACGAAAATTTCGAGTTTAAACCGGGATTGCCGTTCTACTTGCCATCACAGTCTCTAGACAAACCATTAGAAAGCTCAATTATATTTGACGAAGCATTATTCGACCCTATTTTTAACTGGCAACCGAAACAGCACGGCCGCCGCACGAGATCGTTATGGCGCATTCACAATGGCGGTTAAGCCGCGTTTCACGAAGCGGTTGTGGACGCGGTTCGCGAACGACCCTGTTCAGACACACCAAGGCGCGGTTGGCGGTTCCTCGACGATTACGCGTGATCTTTCGAGACTTGCACTTGACAACCCTGTTTTACAATCCAAAATCCATTTTAATCCACGATTCAAAGCCCAAATATAGCTATTTTGGCACTCTGAAGATTTTTCTTCGGGCTGTTCCGACGCATCACGGAATTCAGGCAGCGGAAAAAAGAGGCATCGACCCGAAAAAGACGCCCGTGATTCCCTCGACTTTGCCAACAAGCAAGGCCCGACTAGGCGCGCCTTGCTGACTCAGAAGACGATGCCTCGGACCCTTTCTTCAAAGTGGACCATTCCCGCATGAATAGCTAATCTTGTTTTGTGGATGGGGGGCCAGTTTCCCCCCTCGTCGTTCGCTTTTATTATTTGCGGAGTAATGAGCGGCACTGGTGGACCGTGGTGCAGAGAATGTGTTCGGTGGTAGCCGGTCGTGGCTTTGTTGGTGACGGACTCTCCTTAAGCTCAAATAAAATAATAAACACTCAAATAAATAAACACTCAAATTCAAATAAACAATTAAGCTCAAATAAACCCCGTATGGATTACATATGCATCGTTTGGTACGTGCTTTATTTCTTGAGTAGTTTCCATTTATTCCTTTTGGTAGTAGTAAAGCTACAGGTCGAGCTAGCTCAGGTACCTCGCCAGCTCCGCGGTAGTGTGTTCGCTACGCAATTAGGCTCACGATGTCTCTATCGGCCTTCGTCTTTGATCATGCACGGTGTCAAAAGCTTTCAGTACTTCACGCGACTGTCTTAGTGGGTACAAAAGCTGTCATGTCGGTCGATCAGGGGAGGGTTCCGACGTTCTACGGGTGAAGACAAGGCAGCGAGCAACGGACCTTCGGTAGCTCGAAAAATAAACAAACTCTGACCCAAACCAAACCACCGGAGCGAAGCCCTGCATGCAGGGCTTCGCTCTGGTGATTTGACTCATAATCTATACTGCAGTATAGATTATGAGTCAACTCTTTTCACGGCGGATTCAAGTGACGGACATGAACATGGCGTTTCTTCGTTGATTTGTCTGTTGCAACGCTAGAACTACAGCACCTATGACGCATCACCAGTGACAGATGCCATCTTGTTTTGAAAGTCACCGACGTCACGTCAGTATCGCGTTACGATTGGTCGCCGCTTCGCTGTCCGCGAAAGCGGGTGGGGCAAATCGGTCCCGAAGCGGTTGGGGCAAATCGGTCCCGAAGTGGTTGGGGCCAATTAGTCCCGAAGCGGCTGGCATAAACGCGCTCCAACTGCTCGATACCAGCCGCTTTGCAATTGAGAACGCGCGGATCTGCTCCGCGTTTGCAAATCATCTTCCAGTGTAAAAGCGCCATTAGGCAGAATAGAAGCGTGCGAGCAGGAGCCGACGAGCAGACGCCTCGGCGATGATCGGATGCCGTCGTGCCGCGGTCCCAAAGGTCTATGCGCGGCCGCAGCCGCAGCCGTGACCTTAGCGCCACATATGCAACCCAAGGCGCAGCCTTTCAGTGCATTGCAATGTATGCGTAAACTCGCTGCTATATACATCTAGGTTGAATAGCCCGCCCGGGGAACAATTCGGCGCTCTGTGCTGGCGGTGTTTGCTTGAACCGCCAAGCCGCATGCTCCCTGCCGCACACTGCAAGACCGCAAGACCGCAAGACTGCCACGCCAACCACATAAACACCACTCATCATGCTCACTATGCTTCCCAAGCCTTTCTCTCTCGCCCTTACGCACTCGCCACCACCATCTTCAGTGTCTCCCCTCCGCATTCCCAGACAGCTCTACCCGTGTTCCTCGCTGTGTTTTCGTGTCGTGCCTGCCGCTACTTCGCTTTGTGTACGAGACCGCTTTCGCCTCTAACCCTGTTAACATGTAATTCTCTAAGCTTTACAATAAAGTTTTTTTTTATTATTACTTCTACTCCTGGCCTCAGCCCTGCCGTGCTTCCCATCTGGCGCAGTCGACCTCATGAAACTAGCCTTCGAGTCTTTCTCGCGCCTCGAAATTCTGCCAACTCGTCCACTCACCTCAACCAGCCAACGCCCTCTTCGCCTTTTTTCGTGTCCGCCATGCCGCCCATGAACTGGGAGGAAGTTACTGGCGTAGGGCTCGCCGGCTTCACGGCGGATCTTATTTGTGAAGAACTTATTCGATGCCAACTGGACAATACCAGTAACAAAGATGAATTATTCAGCGTCTCCTGACCCACATCGCAAGCTGACTTCGCAGTGAACACAGCATTCAACGCGTCGTTGCAATTATCATTTCCAAGCTTTCCTAAAGATATACGCCCAAGCTCCCCCAACAATGATATTTCCCCGTGAACACAACCAGCCTCTGAGGATCGCCTCCTCAGTCTCTGCGCCACTAGGTCTCAGGCTTCCCTGAACGCGGAGAGTGCAAGGGATGGTCGTCGTCAGCGGTACGACCGCGCACATCGCGAGTAACAATACTTTTATAGCGGACAACTTGTTTGGTTACGCCGCCAAGAGCCTGTCACAACCACCTGCGAGAAGATGGTGCACCCTTTTAAACGGCCCTACCAGATTCTGGAACTGAAGACACCGATACATCTTCTACAGCGTGTCTTGTAGAGGGGCAACGGCGTATCGCGTGCGGCAACCGACACGAAAGTCGCCCACACCAGCCAGATCGAGCCGTTTTGTCACCCGTACATCGACGAAACATTGTTCGAGCCCTCGAGAGAATCTCCGCCCGACAGCCTAGACGTACTCCTCGCACCGGACAGTCTCCTTACGCGAACTATTCTTGATACCTTTTGATCCTAAATGCGTGACATAAAACTACGCGCTTCTTATTGCAAATGTCCCACCACTATTAGTAAACAAACCTTAGTTAGCATAAGGAATTGACCTTTCCAACCTCGTGATGATAGTAGTCATCTAGATAATCAATGTGGCTCAGTGCTAACGCTGATTCCTCTTCCTCATCCTCACACGCATTCGGTACGCCGACGGTGAAAATTGCCAAATGGTGCTACAAAGTGAGCAGCAGAAGTTGTGCACATTATGACGTAATTCAATTAGGTAGTAGGCGTAAGTATCGGACTACACTTTGCGAAGTAAGGCAAGAAAGCCTGGTGGAACGCGACGTAAAACATGAATACAGCGCGTCCACGAAGGTACAGAGGGAAGAGCGGAGCAAGAAGTTCAGGCAACCATATGGCGGCCGTGTCGCGTGATTCCAAGATGGCAGCGCTCATGCGACGGAAAATAAAAAGGTTTATAAAAAAAGTATTCAAAAAAATTTTAGTTGTAACTACGCAGAAAGCAGTGAAATACAACACAGTTTGAGCAACTCTACCTAAAATAATAAAAGCTTGTGAATTAAAGTTTTGTCGTCATCACGTTGATATCGAATAAAGACTCGGACTTTACACATTGAAACGTCAAGCTACGATTAGTTCCCGAAATATGAGGTCGCATCTGCGTCAACATTATGTGAGTTCAACGCAGCAGTAGGCGGAGTCGTTTGTATGTTGAGGTACATCTTTCATAGAAAACAAAAGAGTCATAGCAACACATATGTGCGGCGGAAATGGCTAGCATGTGGCTCCAAAAACAAAGTCAGGGATGCGAAATATTTCTGCAGAAGGTAGGTTTTCGAAAGCGACAGCACTGCCTACAATGGCGGCGGATGTAAAGTCAGCGCGATACAAGGATGGCACCTGTCCTTGTTGCCGTGAGTACAGCGCTTGACTCGCGCAGCAGCCCTGCGCAGCCCATTTGGCAACATAAGTTGAAATCGCACAACACCGATTCGACGCACAACACCGATTCGACACGACACAAACTCGACGCGCAGCGTAAGAAAATAAATTGAGTTCGGAGAGTTTCAAATGGAGGTCTGCAGATAGCTAACACGTCTACATATATGCATTGTACCAATATATTGTCGGTCACGTCGCAGGTTTCTTACTGCCGCCACCATGGTTGGAAGGTACACTCGCTTCAGGCATCGTACACGAAGGTTGCAGGAAATGGTTTACGAATACAAAAAGAAATGTCGTCTTTCAATACACTAATATAGTTCACAGTTAGTCGCTCGTTCAGCGCAGCAGAGTACGTTCAAGGCAAAACACAAGCTGCGTTATATTTTTACCTCTCTTCTGCGTTCAACGGATGTTTGAAACCGCCTGTTGTTCTTCGCAAGTTCCAAACGGCACGCATAGTGCGGATGAAATCATTGCCATTCAATATAACTTTTTTTTTCTTTTTAGCGCGAATGGGAACAAATTTAAGCTTAAGCAGGAGTTAGGAGCATCGATTACCGTTGAACATAGCGTGGGTGCTTAGTCAGCAGCAATATTATTTACGCGTATTCTTTTTTTTAGACAAAATACCATCACCAGTTGCTGTGCACTTGTTTTCGAGGCAGAAAGACAGTTGGAGGTACCCCAATAGTGATTCTGCCTATACAACCTGGTTCGTGCAGCAAAAAACTGGACTACTTTGAAGCCACGCTGCAATGGGTAAGGCATTTCGAACGTTCTAAAAACGGTAGTATTGATTTCTTTTTTTTTGTATTGTATGTGCAAGAAGGGAGTTGAGCATTTTATTCGCGACGCTTGACGAGCCCTATTCACGAAGCCCGGGAAAGACAAAGAGCAAGCTGCCCGCGTTTACGTCTAGAGCCTCGCACATCATGCAAGAGACACGGCGTGCGCTGAAGACCTGACGACAGAATTATCAGCGAACACGCCCGAAGCACGTTTTAAAGCGTATTTGCTCCACACATATATGTCATTTGTACATGTCTGGAGACTGTCTATTGTATGCCGTAGAGCAGTATACGACCGCGGATTTAAGGAACCGCCTCACAACCATGAAATGTCGTATATACCTCACCAAGCGCGACCACTTATCTTCGCATCTATTGACCGATGCGCTGTTTACAAGCAAGCCCGCGTTAGGCTACACCGGGTGAGGGCATTGCGCGTACGCAGACACCCGATTCGCCAGAGGCAAAGCGTCGACAGCAGCGCCACCGTGGGGGTCGTGACGTCAGAAAGCTGTGTTGGTCTATAGTCTCCGACAGCTTAAAAGAAGGTCAGGGCGTGATGAGCCTCGGGCATCTTATTATGGCTCCGCAGTCAATGAGCTTGCGCCATTGGCCAACGAGAACTCCGAAGTGCGAATCAGAAAGCCCGAACACATTAAGCCACGCCCTGCTCTTCTTAAGCTCTTGGCGAACACAGTCATCCTCGTACCGAGCCTAGAATGTGGAGCGCAAGTTCGTCTGCTTCTTTTGCAGGAGTTGTACTGACGTCAGAGCCCCGAGCTCTGATTGGCTCTAATCGAAGGATAGTGGGTAGACCTCAAAGCAAGCTGCCTTAAGGTCTACCCACTATCCTTCAATCAGGGCCAATCAGAGCTCGGCGTTCTGATGTCACTACAACCCCTGCAAAAGAAGCAGACGAACCTGTCGGTCCGTGTAGAGAAGTATACACTCCGTGCGACGCGACCGGCGCGCCGCCGCGCGGCCGTTACCGGAGGTAGGCAGTGAGAGTCCCAGCGAAACGAAACCACGCCGCGTACATTGGTACGCATTGAAGTCGGAGCGGTGTGGTTGCGCTGGGTTGACAGCATGAACTGCTGCGTCGTTAAGTGCTCCAATAGTTATGCGTCGTATCTCGTGGGGACGAAGTTTCACAGTTTTTCACCTCGCCGATGTTTTGTGGGACAGCGACAACGATGGACCCGTGCCGTACGACGCGAGAAATTTGGTCTCCCGATCATGTCTGCCACTGTGTCGGCACGGCTGACACATTCTACACTGCCGCTTTGCGCTCTGCGTTTGTTTTCGTACCAGTAACGCCTACATATCTCAGCTCGAACTGAAATGCCATCCCACACTCGCGGGTATGCAGTGCGAATTTCGTTCAAGGAATGCCCTCCAAAGAAGTTTCGTCCCCATCGTACGTGTCAATGATATTTCCGGAACAGTATGGCACGCAGTCTGTACTTCATGAAGAAAGATTCGGATGGCACAAAAAGTGACAAATATGAATCTAAGGAAAACTACAATGAAACTTGGAATCACGGGACAATCGATGTTTGAGTATGGAAGTTTATGTGGTGTGCTTTCTTTTTTGATCAGCCTCCTTTTGGATGTAGAAACGCTGACACCCCGAGTCTTGTAGACAACAATTTTTTTTTCTCGGCTTTAGAGCCACCTATCGCAAAGTTGTTCGAACTGGAAGTACCGTCCACTGGTCCCTTCCTACCTGTAAAGTGTGCACCTCCCGGCCATGATGAGTGGTGTTCTCTTGACAGCCTTCGACGGTCAAAACCGGTTCCACATGTTAGTTACGCCGCCCCAAAATATTTCCACCTGGTTAAACTATGCCACCTCTTTTAGGTATAATAAGTGTTTTGTCAAGTTACGGTTGTCAAAGTACTTGTGTGCCGAAAATCAGCACCTCGCATAACCAGATTACTACACAACAACTGACCGCAAAAGCCTTTGACGGCCAAACCGTGTGTTGGCCGGCAACTTGGTTTTCTCGGCTTTGAAACTACCTTTCGTAAAGTTGTTTCAACTGGAAGTACCGTGCACTAGTCTCCTCCTACCTGCAAAGTCTCCATCTCCCACGACGAGTAATATTTTCTTGACAGCCCTTTCACGGTCAAAACCGTTTCCCATTCAGTTACGCCGCCCAAACCAAATTTCCACCTGGTTTCCCTATGCCACCTATTTTTGGTATTATAACTGTTGTGTGAAGTTACAGTCATATCCAAGAACCTCTGTGTCCAAATCTGCACTTCGCACAGCCGGTTATAAAACAACATTTCGGGTCCAATATGGGATATTCCTGACAGCTTTATTCCTTTATTCGTTCGCACCATAACTTTCACATCTGCTGTCTTAATAAAACTTGGCCCACTTAGTGCACAAACTTAGTGAACATCTCACTCGCCTCCAAATACCATCGTCCCAGCAGTCCTACGTTTACAGCGACGAGCGAAACAAATTTCCCACTGAGAGCAATTATGGTGGCGGCCGTCTTGCTTTTCGGAAAATATCTCAAACCCCTTTTTCGACCGCAACTAAAGAAATTACCCGTAATAACGACTCAAACTCAATATATAAGAAGCGAAGAACAGCTAAATGCCCTTCTTAAATCTGCCCTAGCACTCATGCAACGTCACTCTCAACTTATCGGCTCAAAAAGCAAAAGTTCCGTCCGTGCGCGCTTCCGCCGCCACAGCTTCGCACGCGAAAAGGCGCCGCAGGCTGCTGCCGATCTATCGGCAACAGAAATCGACGCACTTTCCGACACAAACAGTCCTTCAATCCACTTCAATCTCTACGATCCAATTTTCTAAAAATGATTGAGTAACTAATCCATTATCTTACAATTCCATCCGACTAACAAACGCGTAATCGCAACTTCAAATAAATTATATCGACAGACGAGTGTTCGGTAATTCGTGTCAAAGGTGCTTAATGATGAAACGTTACGTTTCATGGTTTATTTCACAGCATTCGCAAAAATAAAGAGCCACAAAGTAGTTACATATCGCTAGCATAAGTAGTTGTGGCTGCTCCGTGCTTTTGAGAAAATCAACGGCCAAGAATAACCCGCTAGCTTGCAATGGTCATAATGTTTTAAGGTGACAATGCTCGCTTATCATAAACTACGCCTTCGTGGCAGCCGACTGAAGTATCTTTGTGCATTCTCTGACAACCCACTTGTCCTCCCAAAAAGAGCGTCATGACAGCCTGTCTAACCTAAAGTCAGTCGTAAAAAGCACCGTTACACCGAATCTCCCCGCGATAGAAATCAAGTTGTCGGGCACACCATAATAAAACGGAAGACGCACTGACCTCTCACTCTGTGTCTTTTTCCTCTTTGCCATCCCATTGATCTTCAACACCAGCCTCCTTGCTATCCCTTTCATCATGCTGTCACTGTAACCTGCTTCCTTTAGCCGAAGCACTTGGTTATCCACTGAACCTGGTCCATTGGGCCTTAAGAGGACAACATTTATTGAGGGCACTATCCAACAGAGACATGACCATTCCTCTTTTGACTAAGTTAGAGTGGAAACTTTTAAATGGCAACAAGAGTTTTGCCGCCACTTTGCCATACTCCCAACATAGTCCTCCATGCACATACACCCTGAGATTCAGGTACTGCATCCAACCCTCATGCGATTCCTCAGACCTAAAAACACCAACTCCGGTGCTGCAGAGGTCATCACGTCCTTTATCCTCGGAAGCAGACCCTTCTTTCTTGAAATTACCAACATATCGTCCATGTATCTTTTAATTAACATTGAACCCTCCGGCATGGATTGTAACATTCGACTTATGTTCAAATCCAACTGGTTCAGATACGTCCCGGACAGCACTGGCGCAATGGATAAACCGATACAGACACCTTCCTTTTGTGTATAAGTTTTGCCCTCGAACTCCACGACCTTGGATATCAAGTACAAATCTGGAAGGGTTGGAAAACTCCCCAAGTCTCTCCCTGAGCGAAACTGAAACACAACAAGGTTCCTTTCCAACCATTATTTTACTCTCGACAGTAGAAGTGGATGCTGCATAGAGTAGTACAAGCCTTTTATGTCAAGTGACACCACTTCACATTCCTTCTGGTGAAAACCTTGCAAACACTCAAATAATCTTTCCGAATTCTTCAACCTATTCGAACTGTACTGCTACCAGACACTTTTGGAAGAACACCGATACTAATTTCTGCCGACACCCATTTTTATTGATGACCACCCTAAGCGGCATCAAGGGCTTGTGGTCCTTCAGGAAAAACTTTAACGAAAGCAACGCCCTCGTATTATCGGCAACCTTCTTCGCCTCTGCCAACAAGTCGAAATCCTTCAGAACCTCTACGACTTTCCTTTTTATCTTCTTTAGGTTCACTGTGCATGAACGAAAAAGACTTTCTATTGCGGTCGTAGTCTTGTTCTTAAGAACTGCAAGTGGCAGCAAGGCAAACCTACCGGACTTACAGTCTGCAGCAGGGTTATTTCTTTATCTACTAACTCCTTCTTGATGTTCATGACACATTTTAAATTTCTTCTATCCAGTTCACTGCCTACACCCGCTAATTTCGACACTGTCCTAACTGCCTGGTCTATGAAACCTTGTCTTTCGGTTGGTGTGATTTTTAAAGCGATGGAATGGATGCTCGAAATAATATCTAACCTAGACGGCCTTCAATGCCAGCCTTCAATGAAAATAGATGGTGTAACAAAGAAGTTCTTGCTTATAATGCAAACAAACGCAAAGGTGCAAACAAATTGCAATTGTAATCTGCATTTTTCTTTTTAAGCGTGTGGGATGTTTTGTTGGTGGGTCGAAGAAACTTTGGTCATTGTATAGTTTTAAACTAGGGGAAAGGTGGGCGTACATGTACTGAGGGCGTGGTCTTTTTGTTTCAGCTGAACCTTAGACCATCTCTTGTAATCATGTATACACTGTAGCAAACTTTTTTTTTTTTTTTGAAAGCGCGTTGGGAGGTTTTGTTTGTTGTTGGAATTGGCCTCGGCCATTGTGTATATGTACTGAGGACGTAATCCCTTTGTTTCCTGTGGACCCTATGACTCTCTTTTGTAGTCGGGTGTGAACTGTAGCTAACCTTCCGGCCGTGTGCAACTGGAGGGCGGTGTGGAGATGACGGGTATAAAAGAAGTGTCCAGAATAAA
This sequence comes from Ixodes ricinus, assembly GCA_037355805.1. NCBI lineage: Eukaryota > Metazoa > Arthropoda > Arachnida > Ixodida > Ixodidae > Ixodes > Ixodes ricinus. Next base: position 225,995 of record JAZHYW010058026.1, read on the forward strand.
ATTTTAGTAGCTGTGTTTGAGACGTCTTGTGTTTGTCCCCATAATGTAGCCTCCGTCTTTGGTTTTATAAATGTTAAACTTCTCTGAGAAACCAGATTCATTCCAGAGCCCTATTTAACAGTTGTGTATAAACACGCAAGGAAGATACTAAAAAAAAGCGTTCAAAATCAATCGCTGAGGGTATTCAGTCGTACGGCTACGTATTTTGTGCGCGTCTTGTCCTGGCACTGTGGATTGTCCTCTTTTCACCGTTCAACCTCCTTCCTTGTCTCTCCCCAAGCTGAGTCTTCTGCGTTAATTCCTTGTGCTTTAGAGCAAAACCAGAAATGAATATTGAGGTGCAAAATGGATTGAGCAATATTGAGGAGAAAAAGGCAGGAAAAAAAGCATAAAATAATATATTATGAGACTTAGACCCGACGTCGCTTCTTTATATTCTATTGTTGATAATTCTATTGCCCTGCTTTTGTTCTCATCCCTCAAGGTTCTTGTTCGTCTGATCATTGCTCTATCATATCCAATTTGGTTATTTCCCCGAGCCCTTTAAGTCATCTCGTGAGCCCTTTATTGGGGTTCAGTAATACTACAGACCTTCATCCCGTGCGTCGGGTAATGCTATACTTCCCGGTTTAATGAAATTCAACAATCGAGTTATTCATTGTTATGGCTGAATTGTGAGCTTGTTCCGCAATTTATTTACCAGTTGTATATCAGCAGTAAGAACAGAGTGGGGCAGTCCTCTTAATACCAAAGACAGGTAACTTAACGTTTATACCAGGCTGTCGAACCGAACGCCAATCCGAGTAGAAAACCGGACCAAAACCATTATTTTGACCAAACGGGCACAAAGCCGAATTCTAAATCGAACATTTGGTAACGAATCCGAGTCAAAAATAAGCGACAATTTTATGCGGCGGTTTTCTGTTGATTGGGAAACGGTTTGGCGAAACGAAAGGCGAGTCAGTTGTTCGAATTTAGACTTTCGCTCATCAAATTCTGATAGCGCAGGGCCACCGTGCATACCACGCGCACTACAGCGATAGTTGATAGCGGAGCGGACCACATCATATAGCTGAGCCCGGGCCGCAGCGGAATAGCAGTCCGGGCAGCATAGGATAGCGGAGCAGGCTACATATAAATAGCGGACGGGGCCGAAGAGCGTAGTGGAGCGGATCGCATCGCATATTTGATCGGGTCATGTAGCGGATAGGGGAGCGGGCAGCATTGGTTAGCGGAGCGGACCACATCGCATAGCTAAGTGGGACGCAGCGAATATCGGAGTGGGCAGCATAGAATAGGGAGTTTTCGTAGATCGTTTTCGCCGTCCCGCAACGCTCTCCTCAAACCGCTACGATACCCGGAACTCTAGGGTCAAGGCCATCGGCGCGCAGGTGCATTAGCGGCTTCTTCGTTCCGGAGGGCATAGCAGAGTAGGAAACGCGGCCTACGAAAACTCCCTAATTGCTCCAAGGGGGCCATAGACGATAGCGGAACAAGCCATATAAAGACAGCAGAGCGTGTCGCAGAAGGGAATAGACCCTCTGCTAAATCACCCAGGCGCCCCGGCCCAGACTCGAGGAATCATGGGAACGGTTGCTCCTTCAGCTGCATAGTGATCGGTTCTTTTGACCAATTCGATTGGTACACACTTTCGAGTTTAAGCGGGAGTCATTCTGAAGAAGCGTCGTGTAGAACCCAAGGACCTGTCATATCACTTTTAAAATTTATCGTCAATGTCAGCGTTTTTGATATGGTGCATGCAATCCACCTTTCAACCTGGCTGAGCTGCAGAATTCTCTTAAAATATTGTCATTCTGGTAATTGTTGTTTTAGCAGGAATTGCTTAAAAAACCGAGAATTCACAACAACCAAAACCTATATTTAGCTCGAAGTCAGCGGTGCTGTTTATAGCATTTTTAGCATTTCTAAACTAGAAGTGCTTTTAGCGTTTTTAGAATACCTTAGAATTTATTTGATCGGGTCACGTAGCCGATAGCCGAGCGGGCAGTGTTGGTTACCGGAGTGGACCGCATCGCATAGTTGAGTGGGACGCAGCGAATATCGGGGTGAGCAGCATAGAATAGGGAGTTTTCCTAGATCGTTTTTGCCGTCCCGCACCGATGCCAAGAACTATGGCGCGCACGAGGAACAGGGACGAAAGTTGGACGCCTCTGGAGACGGCCTTACTGCTCCTGAGCCTTCGGTATACGCACGAAATCTTTCTTCACCGGGTATCAGTGCGCTCTTTTCTATCGAAACTCTCCGCCGTCTTCCGTAAGGACCCATGAAGAACTACGTGCCACGCTCCGGGGCCTCTGACTGTTGGCGGGTCACTGCTGTGTGTCTATTAGAGGTACCCCTTCAAAGTATGGTGCATGGAGCGCTTCTCTGAATGGTGAGCCGACAGGCGTCCTTAAAAGCAGTCCCTCTGCTTCCACCTGATGAGATCATAGAAGTGCGATGATGTTGCCTGCTGCGATCCTGGCGGCGACACAGCAGCGGAGGTGGATGAGGCAGGCGACTCTTCTGGTACAGGTCGCTTTCCAGCCTAAGAGTTTACAAAAGCTTCCGCAGCCAGGGCGGTGGCACGCCGCGACGACAGCGACACTCAAATTTGTCTGTAAGTTGCTTGTTTTTTTTGTACGTTTTTGTACGGTTAACTGTTAGAATCGCGACATTCGACAACATAAGACCATCTGCAGTGACGTCAGTTGTTGGAATTTCAGGTTCACTTTCGACACCTGAGCGGCATAGCACGTTGAACACAACAGTTCAAACACGGATTCCAGACGCCGAAGTAAACGGGCTCCTGCAGGCCTCACCACGGAAGTGGCTCAGGGGACTATGCAGGTTTCAGTGTCCCGAGTTTTTTTTATGCCATTTCCAGACACTGGTAGCGCGATTCTGTATCGCGCAACTATCAGGGTTTCACGCAGCATAAGCGTTGTGGGAGTTAGATACTCGCGTAATTTTAGACACAATTCTTTTTTTGTTTCCTTTTAGAGCGCAGCTTTTAGGCGCCCGTTTCCGGCTTGAGCGGCGTCGGCGTCAACGTAACCGCTAGCCCCTCCCCCCCCCCCCCGAGGAGCTCGGGAGGACCTCGGGTTCCTTCGGGAGGACCTCGGGTACCTTCGGTGACCTCAGGGAGGGGGAGGGGTCACGTGACCCCGCCCCCTCGAGGTCACGTGCCCTTCTCCCCGAGATCACGTGACCCCCCTTCCCGAGGTCACATGACCCCCCCCCCTTCAGTACTCTTCCCACCTCCTCCTCAAGAGCTGCGCTCTAATTCGGCGTTACAGGGAGTTGTAAACGGCTTTCACTTTTTTTCTTTTTTTAGGTAGAGTACATAATAACAAGAGTAAATTATACCTCTTGATAGGCTATAGCGCAGCTAGCTTGGGTCGACTAGTGCCTTTTACACTGCCGAAAAACCAAAGTAACCAATGTAAGACTTTTAATGTTTTAGATTTCACTAGATTCCAGCTTCAAAGGAAATACTTTTCTTTACATTATAAGCTAAATTGTTAGTTCTGATCAAAACTGATCCAGCTACATCATACTTGATTTAAAATGATATGACTAACGGTATGCCGAAGAAATATTTTAAATGAATCGATAGCCGTATGTGTTCCTGTCAATATATCCTGGATGTAAATATGATGCTTTCTCTATTGTGGGACTAATCAAAACGATAACTTGTTTAATGAATAACAATAAATTATTTTTCAAGCTTAAGATCAACCTAAAAGCGTACGAGGGCAAGACTTTGTAACAAAGTAGGTCAGAAAGCGTGTAAGTTATCCTTGAGATAATCTTACCTGCTGTTTCCTTTGCCGCGTGTTTCATCGTTTAGAGCACAAGATTGCTCGGTCTTTCAGGGTGGCTATAATCTGGATGTACGCATATGACTGCGTTTGAGATAAGAGGAATACAAGCTGTGGACGATGTGCAGTGAGCCGGAGCTCCGCCTCCTTACCGCGTCCCGAACTTCAAAGAAAGACCACTGCCAATTAATCCAAGCAAAGCGGTGAGTCACTGCAGCCAACTTTTTACTCCTGCCCTGGAATGATCTTAAAGAGATAATGAACCCAAATCTGGATTTCGCAAAATAAGGCCGCAGAAGCGTTGAACGGAACGGTACAAACTCCAAAACTTCACTCATGCATCGATATCTCAAACGGATGGCCGTAATTTTGGAAAAGAACGGCGCGATCAAGCGAGGTCTTTGACGTCATTGCCCCCCGGGAGAATTGGAGAATGAGGGGAAGCGGCCTCGCTTCTCTCCTCCTCGCTTCGGTTCACCAGCTCGAAGGGACGTAGCGAGGAGGAGAGGGAATGGGAATCGTGACGTGACTTGTCTCGTCGGCCTCGTCGGCCCTGTTCAGTCGCGCACTTCTTTTCCAGAAATACGGTGATTCGTAAGAGATATCGCTGTATGAGTGATGTTTTGGGGTTTTGCAGCGTTCCGCCTATCCGTCCAGCCTTGTTTTGTGAGCTCGAAATTTCGGTTCAGTATCCCTTTAAGGAGGAGAATAAAAATAAATAAGACGAAAGTCAAAACCCAACCACGCAAATCCAATGGAAAAAAAAAGAGGCCAACGATTCAAAGATTGAGAACACTATGTACGTCTTTAGCACGGTGTCGTGCTGTTCCTCGTTGTCTCCTTTGCCTTCGGTTTAGCTTACAGTATAACCGACCACTGAGTCGAACTTCACATATACCTTTAGTCGCTCAAGCTTCAAAATACAAAACATTGGAACTGCTGGTCAAGCTTACTAAAAAATATGGATAGCGAAAGCCAATTCACCTATATAATTAATTATTGCGAGCGCTTTAAGCGCCCAAGGGTAATCAGAAAAGTTGAAAGCACACATAAATTTTGTTGCGGCTATCGCGTCGCGAATACTCGGTACGGAGGACAAACTGCTATCATCACCATGGCATCCTAAGCGGAATCGGCATTTTGTTTTATTAGGTGCCTACGTCACACGCCACCGTATGCGCCACATCTGTTTCCTGTACGGCGCGAGGGTAGACAGTACGACAAAAATAAGGCAGGCAGCTGTCCCGGAGCAAAAAGGTCGTTAGCAAGCAGCACCTACTCGATAACGGTGGAATACGACTAGCTGGAAAATGATGCGTTGGGCAAGCACATGATCTCAGTGAGAAAACAGTAAAAGATTTCTGGCCATAACAAGGCGTGATACGAAACTACTGAAGGGTCGCTAGCCTCGTTAATTCCTCACGGTCGTCGAAAGGATTGTCCTGAATGTTACATTCCTATTGGTAAGTTGTCGTAAATACTACACAGCGCGGATATTCCTAGCTATCTTTCACTGGTGTTTCTCACCTGCAAAGTTGACAGAGCATCCGCTTTAAATTGTTTTTGTGCATGTAAGATTGAAAGTTTAAATGAGTCTATAGTTAAAGATATACTGGTATTATTTGTTGGGGTTTCACCCATCTATGCTTGAAATGTATAATTATGTGGAGCGCAAGCTCGTCTGCTTCTTGTTAGGGGTTCCGGTGACGTCAAAACGCCGCGCTCTGATCGGCTCCGATTGGAAGGATTGCGAGTGAACCTCAAGGCAGCTATAGCATTGAGGTCCACCCACTATCCTTCCAATCAGAGCCAATCAGAGCTCGGCGTTCTGACGTCACCGGAACCGCTACGCCAGAGGCAGACGACTTGCGCTCCACATTATACACTCTGTATGACGCGTTTTGATGTTTTACGTTATTTTTCATTGCGCGTTGTTTTGTAAGCAAATATTGTGCTTGTGGTTGCTTTCGTTGCTGTTGCTGAGTGTGAAAGAGGCTCGTCAAGCAACGATTGAGTTGCTTTTATCTCTGTCTCGCTTCTCCAAATTAAAAATAAATAACGGATTCGAAAAAAAAGGAGGATGCTCACCGCGTTTATTTCTTCGTGTCATCCTCTCTCACGATTAATAAGACCCGTTCACACATTTCCCTTTGCTTAGAACCGAGTTGTTGGGATCTCAACCGGCGAAACAGCACACTGACGTCATCTATGGGGTGACCCTTTAGCATTTTACTAGAGCAAAGCTTTTGCGGTATTTTTGTGACAAAATGTATAAACTATCTATGAGAAAGTGTCGTTTACTGCAGTGTAAAAATATTTTTTTTAAAGGCAAGAAATAAGAAATAGGCGTAAAATACAGTAAATATACGGAATTGCTAAGTGTTCCACGAATACCCGATATATAGCGCGAGCGGGTTCTCTTGACCTAAGAGATTTTAATAGGTTTTAGGCAACACGGTCGCAAGCAGTCGCAAGTGTACGACACAGCCAATACGGTAGCAGCTTGTGTCAGTTGGTATTGATTCCCTCATTGAACCACTTGGAAAATGCGGGAGCCACGTTAATGGGAACCATGTTGCGGTTGACGTCACCTGTGATAATATGGATAGTCATCTCCACGCTTGCAACCACCGAAACTTTGCTTGACATGTCTCTCTGCGACAGAACATGCTGCAATATATTATGTGCAAGTTGATCGTTTTATAGCGTAAAATTCTTTTTAACAACCCCCCCCCCCCAAATCCCATACATAATCTTGTCCGTCCGTCAGACTTGTACGTAACGAGCTACAACTAACTGATTGCTTGTAATCAATTACATTTATTGTAAAAGCTTAACGCTTGAATTATATTTTTTCCTGCGGTAACGTTCGCTGTGATTGAATTACTGTTTCTCTGTAATCAATTACAAGTAACCAAATATATGTTTCTGAAGGAGTTAAAACTACTGCGTTGAGTTTTCCTACATAAAAAATCGCTCTGCCTGCCCGTGCGTCTCTCGTCTATGTTGCACCGACGTTGGACAGTGTTTGTTTATTCCTAATGGCCGATTCACACGACGGACTGATCCGCGGACGGATTGATCACGTGACGACATGTCCGCGGTTCGTCCGTCTCCCAAGCGCATCCACACGAGGGAGACGACGAGCAGACGCCAGCGAGGACGGACCGAACCTGTTCGCCACCCCACAGTGCCGCGAAACTCCAACGCCGCACCGTGGTACCGTTGTCCAAGAGAGTAATCGACGTTTGCTGCCGCGATAAAGAATCGTACGCCGCTGTTACGTACAGATCGAGACAGAACACCGTGATAGGCTTCGCGCGAAGCGCCACTAGCTTTACTAACCCAAGGCATGACAGTGACACAGGCATGGTCCTGCTCGAGAAGGGTTCGGCGTAGAAGCGACGAAGTTCTGGGCTCGCGGAGGGGCGTTTGGAGATGCCTTCACGCACTCCGCGCTCGTGCACAACACTCAAGTACACCACAGCCACAAGAGAGGTCTTGCTCGGTGAAATCCTGATTGGACGTGCAAGAATTATCGCGGCGTGCTAGACGAGTTTTGACGGAAGCTTCTTGACGCGGACCCGGAGGAGTACCGGAACCTGCGTCGCGTCAGCCGGACAAAGTTTCTGCAGTTTCTTTCGCGTGTGGAACCAAGAATCGCGCGACAAAATGAAGCAGCGAACGCACAAAACACAACGATGCGCCATTTTTGTTTTAATCGTCCAAAAAAAAAAAAAAACATTGTATCGTTGCCAGACTAAACGCTTTTCAAGTCAATCTCCCGCCAAAAATCCGCGAGTGAAAAGGCGCTCGACTTTATTCGTCCGCGCGTCCGCGGACGAGGCGCGGATCGCAGGAATCGGTGACGTGCCGGTCACGTGGTACACGGTCCGCGGACGCAATTCGCGATTCGGTCCGTCGTGTGAATCGGCTATAAACAACTAAAAAAAAAAGGTATCGAGATACCAATAGGATTAAAATGTCAACGCGCTCAGCGACGTTTTGACTGTCGAGCTGTCGAGACTGCCTCGGTTTCCTGTGTGCGGGTTGTTACGACCCGAGTTTGCCGCAGCAGAGACGACAGTGTGTTCTGCACTGACCTCATCTAGTAACGTGAAAAGTAATCAATTATACTTTCTGGTAATTTTTCAATTACTTTCGTGAGCAGTTATTAAGTACTGCAATCAGTTACATTTTTAATTAAGTAATTGTAATTGTAATCGGTTACTTTTTTTGTAACGCGTACAAGACTGCAGCCCGTCCGTCCGTCCCGCGCATTTCCCGTTAAATTTAGCGGAGAACCTGACGTCACGTAAGCAAGGTAGAACACCAAATTCAGCTTTACCGATACCGAAGAATTGATGTGACGTACCTGATCTGAAGTTACGAGACTTATACACGCCTTGATTCAGTTTCACCGCTAAATTTAGCGGAAAAATTTCATTGATTTAGTTTCCCTGTTAAATTTGGCGGGGAAATTGATGTCACGTGCCATGTGCAACAATAGTCAGTTTCCAAGCTAAATTTGGAGAGACAATTGATGTCACGTGACCTACGCACCAAACCAAAGTTCGCCCTAAGTTTAAAAAAGTATGGGTTTTTGCTCTTCCAAACGACTGTATGCTTTCTGAACAAATTAAAACGATCAATCCTCAAATACCGCATTTCATCGAGTATAGGACTTTAAAAACAAATAGCACTGCCAATTTTTTTTATTCTTATGGAGGAGGGGGAGGAGGTTCATTCAAACTGATGTGAGGCGTTTGTATGACGTTTAAATAAGAAACGCAAAGAGGGGCAAGGAAGGTCATTGCTGCAGACAACAGTGTGTTAAGTATTGCATATAAGAGCAAATGTAAGCTCTGTGAGTCTGCGTCAGTGTTGGGCGCTTGCGTTCGCTCGTAGACGCATTATTAAAAACTCACTAATAAATACACGGTCTCTGCCGGTGTTTAATCTTTGCTATTATGCCTCACCCTCCCCTAAAAAGATTTAAAAAAAACTAATAAGTTTGTGACGCTGATTATCGCTTGTCACTTCGACAAAATTGTATTCGTACCATTTTATAGCGATTGAATATTTTACTGACGTCTGTTTTGCAATATGTTCACGCACAAGCTAAGCTCATAACATACGTGGGAGCGCATTGTTAAACTTCATTCGAACTAGTGAATGCAGCTCGTAACTACAGGTAACAGTGGCGCTCTAATTTTCTCGACTGAATTCTACTTGTCAGTGCCGTAGACAATGGGCGGACGGATCATGCGCTATAACGTGGTAAAAACAATGTGCATAGGCTGTTTGTCTTAATGCGCCTTTCATGAACGCTTCATTAATGCTTGGTTACAGAAAAACACGGATTCCATGTTTTATGCTTCGCACGGCGCCTTCATCATGAGCGCTAACTGGCACTCCGGCATCGAAGAACCTTGTTCTGTTGTCTCACAATGTCGTGATTTTAAATAAACATTTTATTATTATTATTATTATTATTTGAAAGGTTTCGGAGCAATTCTTAGTGTAGGCCTCATACACATAGTATTTCAAGCAACCCAAAATTTAGAAGAAGAAAAAAACAACTAAAGTTACTGGTTGTTTTGGGTTCTTACCAGAAAATGCCGCAATTCCATTTGCCTAGGGGCAATAACGAGGCGCTCGGAACTCGCGACGCCTTGCATTTCTTACGATGTCGGTAACTAAAATAAAAAAATACGTTCATTTCCTTTTCTTTTTGTTTTTAGATTTTAACATTTAGCGTTTATGCTCCGCTCAAAATCGGCCGAGAAGATGAAAGAGCGACGCAGTACAAAGCCAAAGTCGTACTCGACCTTCGAAAGGAACCAAGCCAACCTGGCTGCCACAAGAGATGGCGACCAGCGAAAGCCCGTTGACGCTCCTGGCCGACTCAGAAGGGAGGTCGGTCTCGTCAGCGCCGTCGGCCTGCTCGTCGGAATGGCCATCGGTAAAACTGCTCATCTGAGAAAGAACAATTGTTTTCAAAATCGCTGCTCAGATTGTCCTTAAAAACTGCTCTAGAATTTCGCACACCGTCTCGCAATGCATCAAAGTTTTCCACTGCTGCCAAAACTCTATGAATATGTTCAATTCCGTTAACGGTCGCGAAGCCTTGCATCACACGTAAACCGATTCACACCATTCTTTCCTGCCGTTTTTATATAAACATAATAAGGCACTTGGTGACTGTAGTTCCGTTTATAATTTTCTCACTTCAAACTACTTCTCGTAATTTTCTTATCAAACTGCCTACTTCATGCGGACAAAATATCTTGTGAGCAACCAAGTACTTCTGTCGTAGCACCACTGCAATTCAAATGTTTGTCTTTTGCTTTATGTATACATAGTGCGCACATAAACATAAAAAATAACCCTTGGTACCCCTGAGTAGTTGAGCATACAAAAACAAAAGAGGAACATAAAAGACAATACAGGTGACAGCGCAATACGGACGACACAGGCGAGACGGCCCGTGTCTGTCTGTGCTGTCTTCTATGTCCCTCTTTATCGTCTGCTCGATTTGTAATGCCCGTGTCCCACTAGAGCGACAGACAGAGACAAAAGACAGCGACAAGCCTCAAACCCATGCAGCATGCTCGTGATGGTACCTTTGGCAGGCGTTTAGTCATTCGGTGCTCGTGAAGTAAGCACGAGCGATCGCAAGCCTGCCAAAGATACCCTCGTGTGCATGATGCTCGTGTTTGAGCATAGCCTTCTTTATTCTACAAAACCCCTCAAATCGCAAAAAGACTCTGGTTTGAGGCTTGTCGTTGTCTTTTGTTTCTGTATGTCGCTTTAGTGAGACACGGGCATAAGAGGCCCACATAAATATCAATGGTGCCGTATTTACCATAAAATAAATTACCTTACTGGTTCTCTTTCTCGGACCCCCTAGAGGCAAACTGCCAACTAGAGTATTGGTATTCGTCATCAATTCAAATATGTTTACAAAAAGATTAGAAATATATATATATATATATGTATATATATATATATATATATATATATATATATATATATATATATATATGGTGACTGAAATAACAAGGCACGATCTAAAATGGGCCGTAAAAAATGGCGCCTGCACGTAGCAATCTAAACTTTTTGTCAAAGGTGTAATTCACAGGTCGGGTTTTTCATGTAAAATTACAAAGCGTACTCCTCTTTCTGTACAAAACAGGTCCAAAAATCTTGCCATGGTAAAGGCGGACGACGACGAAGCAGACGACCGAGTCGAGTGGTGGGACGCGTTTGGCGCACGTATTGATAGATGGCGCTGCCTCCTTATCGAGACATTCTTAAGATATGAAGAAAGTTTTGTTTTCTAACGGAATGAACTAGCGTTTGTGCACCTTTACTGGAGTTGTAAACTACGGGAAGACGTCTCGATCGGCAAATGTAATAACGCGGGCAGGGTTCGAATCGCTCGGATGTGAAGGCAAGATTTCTCCAATTCCGCTAAACGCAGACAATTAAAAACAAAATCTAGATTTGAGTATTTTGGGACATCGGCAGGCACTGCAAAAATGTATTGCGTTTACTCGTTTATTTCAGCAAGAGCTGAGAGCACGAAGATGTTAGAATGCACCTCTCCCTGCGTGTAAATAGAGTTTCGTAGGCAAGGACTGCGTTGATACGGTAGCTCGTACCGTCGCTTTGAGCATGGATTGAACGCGCGCCCGCAAGGCTCGCAATCCTTAGAGTACGCTCTACTAAAGCTTTCTAGTATCTTGAACGCAGTGCATTTGCAGACTCGGCATCACTCGAGTTAAGCAAATAAAATACAACACAACGAGTGGACTTTTCAGTACTTTTTTGAATTACCGATCTTTTCGCCAAACCAGCAGCTTGGTTTACTTCGCACAGATTTTATAAACGTCGAATGCTACCTTCACCTGTACACCTGCGCACGAAGGAAAATGCGACATCTGCTATGTACGCGCCTCGTACATTAAACTACCTATCACATACACTCATTTATTTCTCCTCAGTTAAAACAAAAAATAAAAATAGCGCTCTGTTGCCCAGAGCGTTCCTCATTATCCATTTATTAGCGAGGCCTTCTATTATGCTTACTCTGCTTCTAAATATTTTGACGTTCTACTAGCATTGAGTGCACTTGCAAGGTGAACTCATTGGCGCAGACCTCGGCCGTACTTACTGTGCGAGTTAGAAATGAGGACCGAGATATCTTTCAGCAAAGCCTTCAAAAGACAAGAGCAACATTTTTGTTGCTCTTTTATAAATCAGAGAGGGAAAAGCACATATAAAGATGAAGACAACAGAATATTTACTGCTACAAGGCAAAATATTCCAAATTTGTCGCCACCTGGGCTGGTCGCTGTTGACCCTGGCAAGTTTTTTGGACCTCATTTTTCGCAGAAAGGGAGCCACGCTTTGTAATCTTACATTAAAAAAAAAACTGACCTATGAAATACATCTTTGACGAAAAGTTTAGATTGCTTCGTCCAAGCGGCGATTTCTACGATCCATTTTAGATCGAGCCTGGTTATTTCAGTCACCCTATAGATTCGGCTTTACATATTCACCTGTCTTGTTTATTGTGTAATATTTCTCATGTAACCGTTTTATGTGTGTTCACATTTCTAGTTTCTTTTTATTCCCAGTGAATACACTATCCTTCAGTCCTTTCTGTAACATTTTTCAGACGAAGGTCACGTCTGTTAAGAAATAACTGGAGTGTACCCTATGTGCATATGCTGGGTATAAACTGCACTGTGTTATTGTTACCAAAATGTGTTCCTCTCCCAATTAATTAACAAGAAAGGAATCAAAAATAAGCAATGATCATGAACGTAGTTATATTTATTACAATTAATGTTTTATACTTACTAAAAGCCCGCATAACCATCGAGATGTTTTTATACAGACTGTTCTTCATGTGACGTACACCAATATGCTGTTCCGTTGCCGCCAATGTCCCGTTGAAAATCTTTGTAAATATGTGAAACAGGAAGTGCCTTGACACATTTGAGCTCAGGTCTCTCTGCGTTTTTCAGGGTCTGGAATATTTACAACACCAGGAATCGTTTTCAAGAACTCTGGATCCGCTGGAGTAGCGCTCTTAATATGGCTTTTAGCCGGAGTAATTTCCATTCTTGGTGAGATAAAGTAGTGCTATTCTGAAGCGAACATTTTAAGAAAACTGGCGAGTTATATGCAAGTATTACTGAAAAATATATATTTTTAAATTCCTCATTGAAATTTGTTATTCTGTAAGTGTTGCTCTCAATTCGCTCGCATTTTCTATAATGAAGATAATAATTGTGATTTATGATGCAGCGTAAATTAAAATGAATAACCTTGTTTTAGTTCATGCATTCATTCTTGTTACACTTAAGGGCCCCATCAGGGGCATTACAGAAGGGACAGGAGGTGGGCGGTACAGAAAAACACACATGTAGAACTTTTATAAAAAAAGAAAACGAAAAACATCACTGAGCTGTGGCCAAGCAGTCGCCATAAGAACATGGTATTGGTTACGTATTTATGATAGATAACATTGCATTTCTAAAAAGATCAGAGTCACGAATGTGTACCTGTGGCCCGGCAGATTTTTCCATTTTGTTATGGAAAGGGCAAGGGAAGAGTGTACTAAGGGTGACAGTGGAACCGGGAATGCGACGTATACTGAGGAAGTTAAAATGTCGATTGGGATGAAAGATGATGCTATAGCAGCAGAGTGTGTCTGAGTTGAGGGTGGTGGTAAAATATTTGATTGAAGAGACAAAGGCGCGATATTCCGCGGCGAGTATTAAAAGTGGAAAAGCATAAAGAAGTTTACATGGCCGATACACTCGCAGTACGCTCATAGTTAGATAACATGAGTCGGGCAGCTCTATTTTGAATTGCTTCTAACGTGTTAGATAGTCAGATAGTCGTATTTGGTGTGCCGACCAAATGGCAGCTGCATACTCTACCTTCGGACGGACGAAGGTTTCGTAGGCGAGCTCTCGGAAAGCTGGAGGGGAACAGTAAAAGGCAGCGTCAGATATAACCAACGGTACTAGAAGTTTCTTTGAGACAAAAGAGTGAATGTGGCCAGTCAAAGATAAATGCGGAGAAGAATGTGCACCAAGAAATTTATAGGATTAAACACAGTCGATGCCTTCTGTGCCGAGAGAATATTGAAAGACAGAGACGGGAAAACTTGTGAGAAAAACGAACCAACTGGCACTTTGAATGGCTTAGTGACGGTTATTTTTTCGATGGTAGTTCTGGAGAAAAAGACGATCGTTAGTGCACTTTTTTGGCGATATATTATACAATCGCTGGCGAACAGGCGTATGTTAGAGGATATAGAATTCGGAAGGTCGTTAATGAAGATCAAGAAAGGAAAAGGGGCCCAGGACACTGCCCTGAGGCAGTCCCTTTCATGTTGTTACTTACAGAAACTTAGTTAAAAATAGTGTTTCTTGTTTTTAATAATCAGAATAGTTCTCGGAGAGCTAAAAAGATTAATCAGAAAAGGTTTCGTGGAAATCATCCACCGGCATATTTTAAAGGTGTCATAAGATTCTATACATCACTTTTCATGATGACCAATGACCTTTACCTCCGCCCGAGCTGAATGAGTGAGTGAATCTCTTGTACTTTGTTGTAAGACACATAATTGCGAAAGCAATGCCTCAAGTGTCATTTATAAACATGAAGGTGGGTAACTTAAATGTAGACCACGAGTCAATTATTAATAGTAGCTCGCCTTGTTATAAGCGCCGACACCTCAGTCCTCGGCAATGGTGAACTGAATGTGATTCGACCCAAGATTTAAAAATGCAAATTTAGACTGCTCCCAAATTATTAAAAGCCCGAAACTTGTAGGATTCTGAACTAAGGTTACAACGATACGCACGATATAAAATTTACACCAACACTAAAAGATTATCCAAAATGAATATAGACAAACACGCTGTTAAAAGAGTACTCCGGCGATTTTTTAGTTCCTCCTATTGTCTATATCTCCCGAATCCCCGCTCTTTACCTTTTACGGTATGCTATATAGTATCGCGATATTCAGAGCAGTCATTGCGACATCGGTAAATGAAGGTAATGCCTAAGACCAGCAATCAAATATACGCGCGCTTTCTGTGCCTGTGATGCCACTGGCAGGCGGGCTTCAGTGTCGAGCAGGCAGTCTAAAGAACAGAGTATGCCGAACATGTTTCATTCTGTTGCGCCGGTGCTGAATCGAGCTTGGAAAGCATTCATTTGACACCACAGAACTGCTTGTAATCAGTTGAGATAAAATTCTACAGTGCAGAGTACTCCTTTAACCAACAAGTCCGTGTCTGCCCACGCCAGGTACAGGCACTGCGCGTGCGCACAAACGAGAGCCGCGTGAAGTGGAGCGTCTGCGCACACGCGCCACGCCGACAGCAGCGCCACCACAGCGGCGTTACGTTAGAGCTGCACGTCGGTGTATCGATGTGCAGGAGGATTGTGTTACACGGAGATGGCAGCCCTGTTACCAGCGGCCGGAGGCAGTTACGCCTACGTCACGGCCGGAAGCAAGGTCATGGGAAGATACGGAGACATCGTTCCCTTCATGCACGGCTGGAGCATGCTGATGATGGTCGACCCCATGAACGCGGCCTTCCAGGGAATTACATTTGCGAGTTACGCCCTCAGCCCGCTGTACGGAGACTGCAGCCAACCGTACACGGTGAAGGTACTCGTGGCACTCGCGTTTACAGGTAAGAAGCCATGCGTGATTCGTGCGAACTTTAAGTTACGCGTTTAAGTAAAGTGAGAATCGGTAGTTCGCTGGCCGCACGGGCTTGGCTTTTCGGCATGGCGAAATGCGTAGACCTAGAGACCACTTTGCAAAAAGGAGCGCCATCTAGAGTACTTATGATCAGTTACCCAGTTTAAGACAGGGGGAGGGGGGCGTATTGTTAGTTCCGACTGGAAAAGTCTGAGTCGTGAACATAAGATATAATAACGTGCTGGCAGGTCAGTCCGAACCCTTCATACAGCTTCATAAATAAAGACCGTTTCGAGCTCGTACCGATATACAAGAACATTTATTGAAAGGCTTCTAACTTGTCATCTATTAAAGTAACACAGTTCTCTCTCTCTAGCTTTGGGAACCGCACTAAACTGTTTTTCCGTGAAGACATCAGCATGGATCCAGAACGTGCTGTCCGCACTCAAGTGTCTCGTTCTGGTCTTGATCATCATAACTGGGAGTGTCTGGTTGTTTAAGGGTAACTACCATTTTTCTTTTTTGTCTTATTGGTCGCTTTTGACCCTGCATTTCTAGCAAACGAGCTGATAAGTGTATATCTTGCGGATAAGTGAGCGTATTAGTGTCTAAATTACGAAAACAAAATAGGAACACAAAAGAAAATACAAATGACACCGGTTTTCAACGCGCAACAAACCTTTTACTCCTGTCTTGGCTATTTATGCCACCCTCATGTCTCCATATTCATCACCATTCGATCATACCACGTACCTTGCAATAAAAGTGAGCAGGGCATTAATAAAGCATGTAGGTTTTCAAGTCAAAAACGTTAACAAAAATAAATCTAAGCAAACATCTTGCTTTCATGTCTCAATACCTTTCCAGAAGTATTGTGAAAGATAAAAATGTATGGCGAATTGTTAGGCAATTGTGTTGCATACGCGAAACATTCTGGCATCGCAAATGTTTATCGATACTCCGAGATTCCAGACTCCAGACGCCTATGTTCACGGCACTCTTCATCAGATAGTTTAACGTGTAGCATTTGTACACTCGATTGTTGTTCCTAGAATGAAGCGATACTTCCGCTAATCGGGCCGATAGACCTGGCGATCTTCCAGAGCCTTCCATAAATGCGACCTCCACTTCCTCAGTGCGCACAGGTGGTCGAGCTCCTCCTTGCCTACCACACTCCTCCTCGCCTACCCTTCGGCTCCAATGACCTCCCCGTTAACCAATCAGCGTCGAGCACCTCACTTCTCCTCTCCCACCCGTCAACCAATCAGTGTCGAGCCTCGCGGCCACGCTTTTATCCGGGCTTCACGAAATACGAAAACGTAGCCAAAAAACGCTTCACGTTAAAGGTTCACTTAAATGTTCCATGTGACATGATACGCAGTAGAATAAGCGTGCAAAGTCAGATAATGCACACAAATCTTCAAAGCATATCTCGTGCGCGCACAAAATAAATAATGTCTGATAGACCTCGCAGACAATATTTTTAGACTAAGACGCGTACCAGCCTTAACTTTAACATAGCTGTTCGATTGTGTGTACGGTAGTTCTTGCGGGTATGAAAACGTGAGAAGCTTATTATACCTACTAAATTGGGCGACCATGGGGTGGTTTACCTATAACATGGAAGGGCACCTAATGTCGGAGCTCGCCAGTATCACATTGTTTCCGTCCACCTGCCGTCACTCACGAATATCCTCGCGTGCGTTTACTCGGTACTCTATTACGGTTCATTTATTTCTCGCGACGACAGAATAAATGTGTTTGATTCCCTAAACCTATCCCGCGAGACAGTGTTTGATGATTTTGACGTACAAACTTTAAAGCAACTGCATTTTGCCATATTATCATTCAAGCTACGATGGCCGATGTGCTTCGCAGTAAATGTCATCTCTGTTCTTGACATTTCAGATAATAAACTTCTCGACTCTCCGTTTTTCACCCTCAACACAAACCCGGCGAACATTGTAAAAGCATTCTACGGAGCCCTCGCGTGCTACGGCGGATGGTAATAAATATTTTATTGGTCGCTATTGTTAGAGCGTCCGAAAATTGTACAACAGTTTGAGCGGGCCGAAAGCTGCGCCTTTGTCTGTCACTCGCCGCAAAACCTACATAAACATGTAATAAATAGCTCATAAAAAAAAACCTGATCAAATGAAAAAAATGTTTTTTAGTAAGACATAACGTGTTGTGTTTTTATTTTTCTTGTAGGGATATGTTTTATTATACAAGGTGTTTTTTTTTTACATATCTCTTTTTAAAAGTTGTGGAAGACGCACTACTATACTCCGTTTCACCTTATGTTGTACCGCAGCGAAGGCTAGAAGCGCGAGCTCACAGCGTTGGCAGCTGCCCTTAATGCACGAGAGCTTGTGGCGTCAAGATGCGCCCTAGAGCAAGGAGCTCGCGCTTGTAGCCTTTCCTGCGGTACATCATAAGGTGAAACAGAGTATAGAGTCTGTGCTGACGAGTTATACGGCCAAGGGAATGTAATATAGAGAACTTGTCGTCACGACAAGCCAAACAGCTAACTCTAATTGGTTAAAACTTAAGACTGCTTAAGTGTAAGAATGCGAAAGCATTCCTACTTGCAGCGCATTCTTATAAGCAGAGCACCACGTCTTCCTTTCGCACACGGCGGTGACATCCCGCTCCCCCACTGCGCAGGCGCGACGAACCCGACTGGCTTCACGACGGCTTCCTTAACGAAGCATTGCGTTGCTCTGCTTTTCTTTGTGTTTTATCTCGGAGGCGCGTCCGCTTTGGCCTTGAGCGTTCCGCCTGCTTCCGTGACGAAGCACCGGCTTTGCTGTGCTTTTCTCTGTGTTTTCTTTCTGAGGCGCGTCCGCTTTGCAGCCAATGGAATTTAAGTGCCGTTTCGCACAGCCACTCGGCATTTAGGTGTCGTTTTCGCTGCTACAGACATCAGAAAGCGCCAACTCGCTTGATGGGCCATTTAATGCTTTCGCATTAAAACCGAGCCGATGCTTTGTCGGATCCCCAGCCTTGCGTGTGTTGCAGGAACAGTAACTCTAGCGCATCACAGCACTTCGTACGCGCTTCGAGCATTTCTAAAATTGCCAATATAGGGTGTTGTGATGCCGCCCAGCCAGTTTATGATAGGAAGCATGAGCTTATTTTCTCTGATTAAAAAGTTGATAAGCAAACCTTAGTTATGGTGTTATTTGCCGTGGAGATCATTCCCCTATATTATGTCCCCCTAACCGTAAAACTCACCTGTACGGGCCGCAATACGCGGCTTTTTTTATGTTCAATCTGCCGAGCCAAATAAAAAAGAAAACACTATCTATACTATACAGGGATCCGAGAACACTATATCTGCCACCATAAGACACCGGTGTTGCGAGTACAAAACCGCACTACCATTCTTAACTGTCATCTACAGATGCAATCAAGCGTAAATCAAGTGAGCCCCTCTTTCTCCCTTACAGGCAACAGGTAACCTACATAGCGGAGGAAATTTCAAATCCCACCAGAACCATCCCACTGGCGTTGACGTCTGGGATCCTCGTCGTCAGCCTCATAAACATCCTCAGCAACCTCGCCTACTTCGTGGTGCTGGACGCCGGCACAGTGGCCAAGTCAGAAGCCATCGCCGTGTCCTTCGCCGCAGTCACATGGGGAACTGCCGCAGCCTCGTGCTTCCCACTGATCGTGGCCATCAGCGCCTTCGGAAACCTCTGCGGCGGTTTCTTCAGCAGCTCCAGGCTGATCCTGGCAGCGGCGAGACAAGGCCAGATGCCATCCGTGTTTTCCTTGGTAACCGTGAAGTCCTCGGTGCCCCTGACGTCAGTCCTACTCCGTGGTTTTCTGTCGCTTGTGTATACCTTTGCGGGTTCCGTAAGCTTCATCATCGACAGCCTCTTGTTCGTGGCCTCCTTGAACGAGGCTCTAACGATGATCTGCTTCTTGGTGCTTCGGTATTCTATGAAAGACGCGCCGAGGCCTTTCAGGGTCCCAACAGCGCTTCCGGTTTTTTACTTAGTTATCCTTATTTTACTGGTCGTCATACCTCTGACCAATCCGACCGAGTACATGCAGTACGTGGTCGTTGTTGTTGGCTATTTAATCGGCGTTTTATGTTACGTACTGTTTATTAGATTTGATGCCACCTTCCCCGGTGCTGAGGTAATCTCTATAAACATTCAGAAATGCCTCATGTGTGTGCCTTGTCTAAATGAACTTGAAATTATGCTCAAGGAACGTTTGTGACGAAGTAAAGGTTGCGATGCATGAAATAAAGTTGATAAATTTACTCTTTGGTATTCACTGAACGTGCTGGAGTAAAACAACGCAGACACAAATCTAGGGAAAAAGAACGCGACAGGACAGAGCGCCAACACTCAGTTAGAGATTTTACTATAATAAAGGAAGGAAAATAAATTCCTAAATAATAACGATGTATGATTTACGATAGGTG